>JANPWX010000025.1:4500033-4651059 GCA_024734555.1 Trochalopteron elliotii
GAGAGGAACTAAATTTAGAACTTGAGTCTGAGGAAAATGTTTGTGTTAAAATTGCTTATCTGACCTCAAACTTCTTCTCTCAATGGCATTTCAGTTGACTCCAAGTGTCAGAGCCCACATGATGTGCTGCACCTCACTGAGGGACTCTTGGCATAAAGGATTTGACATATAGCAAAAACTTCCAGTAGTGGCCCCTGTATTATGCCACCATACAAATGCTACTCGCAGTCAGAGCTGCTGCAGCTCTTAGAAGATGGTGGCCTACCTCTCTATTGTATTATAAACCACTTTGAAATCTTCTCCTAAAAATTTCCAGCTTCTTATTTTTCAGCTACTGGTCTTTGAATTATGACAGAAGAAAGGACCTGGTTACTAGGTGCCTTTCCCTGACTAGATATATAATTTGCATGTATATGTGTGCGTGATTTTTTTGACTATATATACACACACACACACACAAATATATGTAGCAGTTCTTTTCAAAGCTACTTACTAATACACTAATTATGTAAATTTTTTAATCAGGTGCATTTATGGCGATAATTACAGCACATAATCCATCCCTGAGACAATTTAATGGATTGGACAGGAAAAAAATCTGTCTAATCTCTTTCATCTTAAAAATTTTAATGTCTTTTGTTGTTTTCACTGCATTTTTCACATTTAGAAAATGTCTATACAAAACAGCACAGTCAACTTTGCACATTTTTTAAAAGAATATCTGTGTTAAAATACCATCAGAACACAATCTGGTTTTGTTAGGCCTGTTGACAGTCAACAATGCTTTTTTTATTCCTTGAACTGTGCTTATCAGCTTAACCACAAGTGGGAAGCACAACAAATGCTTCAGAACAATGCCATCAGACACAGAAACTTTATGATTGCTCCTGTCCAACCAGCTCTTTATGAAAACTGCAGGTCACAAAAGATTAAAATTCTGCCTTGACTGAGTTCATTTTTTAATAAAAAGGGGCAAGCAGGCAGGGAGCCTTGGGAGGATCAGAAGAACAGATTAGCTGTCTACAGAAACACTAGTTAAGTATCATTAACTCCACTGAAGCTATTCATAGTTAAAGCCGAAAAATGCCCAAGTTGACATTCTTTCCTCCCCTGCTGTCGGGGGGGTGGTCAGAGACAAGATTTTCCACTTCATCTCCCAGTTTCCTTTTATGTACAGGCTCTCAGCAACTGCTCATGTTGCCACAACAGAGACCTTGAACCTTCAAAGCTATCTGCAGAGACAGACCCTTATCCCTAATCAATATGGATCAGCAAAGAGGCACAGACTATCCACACATATCTGTTTGCAGGACTGGAACTTACATTTTCAGTGACTGAATTTACTTTTCTAAAAGGGCAGAATGTCACTGCCAATTGGTGTCTGCAAAGTGAGCTAAAAATACCTCATTTTCATAGAACAATAAGAATGGGGAGATGCTTTCACTGGAGAGCCAGTCATCACTGTGACAGAGAAAAGTCAGCTGTGCACCCATCCCTGAATCCTTTTCCGTGAGAGGAAGAAGGATCCACCTAAAGGCAGAGAAGGTGATTTTTCTCCAGAAGAGTTCTGCCTTAGATCCAGTCTGGATGAACACCAACATGCATGACCTAAAGGAGAAAAAGCTACATTAGTTTATTTTTCACATAATGTTATGCAGACATGAAGGACAAGAATATTTTGCAACTCAGTGCTTGAGCAAAGAGCAGCAGAATAGAAATTTGCTTAAAAATATGTAATTCATGAGAAGAATAGTTCATCCTGCAGGTACTGAAGAAGAGGAGTGGAAAATCTGAAAGGCATGACCCTGACGAAAATTAACTTTGTAAGGTGGAAGTTAGACACAACTAAGAAGCTTAGAATAATTCTTAAGACCAAAGTGTCTTGGTTGAAATGCTTTCATCCATTCTTTCCTCAAATAGTTTTTGAAGGACCTTAGCCCATCTCTGGCCAGAGAATCTATCTACAACACAGATGACTGAAGAACCAAAGCCAAGATTATGTTTTCAATTCAACACTGCCTCCAACTCCATCTTACTGCCCAGATATTTTTTTTAGATTATAAACGTCATTTGTTTTGTGGGCAACAATTTGTTCTTATTTCACATATGCTTTTGCCATGTGACACTTCACTGCTGTAAGACAACACATACTGATGCATAATGGCTTTTTTAGTATACCAGTATTTTTAGAAATTAGGAATTGAGGAGTTTATGATGTTCACTTCATGCTTTTTCGCTAAGGTCATTTGGTTTCCAAGTGTATTCCTCCACTTTGCATTCAAGGAAGACATAAGCTTGGTTCAGTAAAGGTGCTGATAGAAGGAGTGCTTCCCTCAGAGGAGCTGCTTGTATTAAATATGTATAGGCTGAATAAAGAAGATCCATAGGGAATATTAAAGTGTTTTAATAACTGGAGAGTAAGGACAAAGAAGAGGAAACAGTGTAGGTGCATATTAATAGCAAAACCAAAATGAAATAACCTGATAAAACATCTTTGACATTTGCTTGTGACATGATGTTAGTGCTAGACCTGAAAACAGCCAACAGGGAAAAGTTCTGCATAGGGTAAGAAATGCTTCCTATGAATCTCCCTATCCACAGAACTATACACATACTCCTCTCAACTTCTCTCTCTACACGTGTTTGCACAACCAATGTAAGATGTGCAGACCTCTACCAAAATTCAGTTGTTCAGGTGTGATTTATGAAACATCAGCAACCATGAATATAGTCTAATATGAAGCAAGCCAATGTGTGCCTCTGCTCTATCATTTATGCTGAAAACCTGATAGTTGCAAGGAGAAAAGAGGGTCAAGTTAGAAATAAATGGTTGAGAATAAAATACAAATCAAATACAATCATGTTGTCTACTCAGCAAGGCCACTCTTTGTGTTTTACTTCATGAAAAATCACTCAGTGTTGATTACAAACACTGCAGCATTGATTATCCAGACTACAAGAAACAGGCAAGCCATTAAAGCGGAAAGGATAAGAACAAAACTCCTAAAAATGGTTAAAGACAGAAAACAATTATCTCTGCTCAGCTTTTGGGGACACAACCTTGTGATACATCATCACACATGAGTGGGATATGGGGCTCAGCTGTGATAATACTTGTGTTCTTATTACCTAGGAAGTAAATTCAGAGTTTGGCTACTGTGTCAGATGGAGTTTGTTCAATCTGAACAAGGTGGGGACAGGTCTGTCCCCTCTAATGCCTTGAGGAAGAGCATAAACAAAATTCTGGAACACAGTCCTTGCAAATTCCCCTTCACTTTTGCTTCGTGGGGATGGAAAATGCTGCCCTCTGTGTACATTCACACACAGTCTCATATGTGAAGCAATGAGCAACTCATTTGCCAGGCAGCCTGGGTGCTGGGATCCCTGCCAGAAGACAGCCCATCCATCTCTTGTGCCCAGTGCAGGACTTTTGGGCCTAGGATCAAGCCATCCATTATTTTCAGAACTACAGATGTGATGAACTGCAATGTCTTAACTTCCAAAGCTGGGCACCACTGAGAAGCCACTGATTCACTGAGGATATGGAGGCTTTCTTACACACTTTTTCTTCCATGGTGAAGAAACACACATCTCTTTGATAACTCTCTATTACTGGGTATGTTGGACCATGCCCCAGGACACTGGGCATATATCTCAGGGGCATAAAAAGGCTTCCTCAACTTCCAAGCAGAATCAATAATGGTGAGACTCAGCTAAACCCCCCCAGCAAGGCCAGACCAAGCAGGAATACTATTGATTTTAATTTTATTTTTATGTATCACATACTGGAAATTTTCTCAATTTTTGTTCCTATCTTCATTATAATCAACCACAAACAACCTGCAGTAATCCCACTCACATATTGCTATGAAGTTTTCTTTACCATGTTTCTTGTTGGCTGCTCCCAGTACAGTATATCTTAATCTTTTGAAAATAAGCCTTGAGCTCACTTAAGAGTATATAAAGGTTTGGTTTTTTCCTTATGGGAGAAATGCAGAATATCTCCTTACAAGTAGAGATCAATCATGAAAGAAATTCTGTATTGGATTGTTCCCTCTTTATGCTTAGCTTTCCTTTGAAATAAGCAAGGAATATCAATTTAAATGACATTTCAGTGATTGTCTCACATTAAAACCACAGCTAAATAACTCTGGAAAAAAGCAGATGGGAAGAGTCTTACAAACAAACACACAAAAAACCAAAGTTTGTCTTGTTCTCATTAGCAAAGAGAAAGAGAAGACATTTCTGGAGAAAAAAGACAAAAGCAGCACTTCTCTGTAGGTCTTCTTCCTTCCTTGTGGCAAGCAATTAAAATTCTCTAGTGGTGCATATGCTAAAATCCCAGTCCTTGTAACCTGTGCCTCTCACTCATATCCCCAGGAGAGTTCCACAACTGGTGATGCAAGTTTCAGTTCTCTGCTGATGAAGTTGTGGGGAGTTACATCTAAGCAACATCAGAGTAAGCAATGGGAGCCAAGGGCTCCCTACAAGTATGGAACCACTATAGAACTCCATGATAGACCTTTCAAGTGTCTCAGGAACTACTCAGCCCCCAAAATGCCAAAATTAAATTATCTTATGCAGAATTCCCCCTATTCCTACCCAATCAGAAATTTAACTCAGATTTTGGGGGTGTTTGCACACCAATATATTTTCCATCACCCTTTTCTTGTATAATTCATCAGGCATTAATCAAGCTTCGTATATGTCCCATACAATTACTATGTCTGCAGTCCTCATATAAGGAAGAAGAGAGCTGGAGAACTTTACTATCAAGAGCTCTATGCCAGTCAGGTCTATCTGAATGGTCAGGCAAGTCCTTGGTTCCATACATTCATAGAAGCATAGAACAGTTTATGTTGGAAGGGATCTTTAAAGATTATCTAGTCCAATTCCATACAATGATCAGGGACATCTCCAACCAGCACCACATCCAACCTGATCTTAAATGTTTCCAGCCATGGGGCATCTACCAGCTCTCTGAGTCAAAATCTACTCTATTTTAGTTTTAAACCATTACCACTTGTCACAAAAGCCCTGCTAAAATATCTGTCTCCATCTTTCTTATAAGGGTCCCCTTTTAAACATTGAAAGGCCACAGTGAGGTCTCCCTGGAGCCTTCCCTCATCCAGGTTGAACAATCTTAGCCTGTCCTTATACAAGTGGTGCTCCATCCCTCTGATCATCTTTGTGGCCCTTCTCTTGAAATGGTTCTTCTCTTGTGTGCTGAGGGCCCCAGAGCTGAGTGCCAAGCTCCAGCTGGTCTCATGGCAGCAGAGGGGCAGAAACACCTCCCTTTACCTGCTGGCCACACTGCTTTTAATGCAGGCAAGGATGTGGGTGTCCTTCTGAGCTGCAAGTGCTCATTGTCAGTTCATGTGCAGCTTTTCATCCATCCCTCCATCCATCAATGAGCACTCCTGAGTCATCCTTATCAGGGCTTCTCTCCATCTGTTCATCCCTCAGTCTGTATTGATAATGATGGTTGCCCAAACCCAGGTGCAGCACCTTGTACTTGGCCTTGTATAACCTCACAAGGTTCTCTATTTCTCAAGCTTGTCCAGGTCCCTCTGTGTAACATCTCCTCTCTCAGGTGAGATCAGGTTTCTGATGCACTGTTCTTGCTTGGCTTAACATTGGCATTACAGCCACCATTTCTGTGTCCTGACCCTGTGGGCTGTCCATGACATGCAGAGATGAAAAGCCTAAAGCCCACAGCTCTCTTACAGCCCAGGAGACAGGCTGATAAGAACTAGTCAGACAAACTGACAGGAAACACAGGGATTTTGTCCCTGAGATTTTTTCCATCTTTAACTATATTATTAAAAAGCCCAGAATCAAGATGTAAACATGCAGTAGGGATCCAAAATTAATCTCCTGTATATGCCATATGGAAGACTTGTAAAATTTATAGAAATAGGTCTTGTGTTAAAGTAAAGCAGGTGGGTGTTGAAATGACTAGGCTCTGCATATGATTCAGCCTCGTAGCAGTAAAAAACATTCTCAGCAAGCTATCATTGCTGCATGTCAGGGTAGATCTTCCCTGAATGCCAGACAGAGGCTTTGTGCAGAATCTGACTGCAGAACAAGCATGACCTGCCCGAAGCAATTCCTGCAGGCACACAGCTTCTGCCTTTCCTGATGGCAGTGCAGCATGGCAAGCAAAGGGCTGCCAAGGACACATCTGTGCTGTGTCCCTGGCCTCGGCCCCATTTGCAGCCATTGCTCTTCTCTGTTAGAGCAGCCCCAAAGCTGTGGGGGCTGCCTTTGGGCACAACAGCTTCCCAAGAAAGGCTGTGCCGTGCCCACTCACTTGCCTCCACACTCTGACTTGCCTGGCTGCTCCTTGGCTGGACCCAGGCATCTGCTTCCCTTGTGGCAGTCCTTGCCTTTTTCAGCAGCTCTGACCAACCTCTTTGTCCTGATGTTCTTGAAGCCAATTTTATTGTGCAACTTTTGAAAGCTCTTGGACAATCTGCTTTCATTCTCCCACTTTCTTTTCCTTATCAGTATTTATACTCTTAACTCCAGTACCTCATTCTTTACACATGGCATGTCCCTCTTTCTAATGCTTGATTACTTTTTGCACTCACTTATTCAGAGTGACCTTTTTCACTCCTGGTGTATTTATCGCTAGATGGCTCTCATAACCCTTGAGCATATTGTCATTTATCTTTCAACCCATTCAATTCCCTCCCCATCCAGGTCATCTCCTTTTAGTATCTCTTTTGTTCCTCCAAATACTGTGCTGCTGGAAGCAAAATGTTTTAGACATCAAAAGAAAAAAGAAATTATTTGTTGCCTAACTGCTTGTCTGCTATTATGCATCCAATGGTTGTATTTTGATAGAGAAAGAACAGTCAGATACTTCCAATGTGAATTACTTAAATGTTAGACTGGAGAAAACAGCAGCAAGGCAGGAGCTGGAGGATAACACAGCAGAGGTGCTAGAAGAACAGCATGGCTGCTGCAGTTGCCATCCAGCTGCCAGCACAGTAGATGTCACAGAAACATCAAATGTCACCTGACTTATCTTTGTAAGGCAAGGACTAATTCTTTCCAGGGAGTCTGAACCCACCTTTTGGATCTTAATAACCTGTAACAGTTCTGAAGCAAAGCTTCACAAAATGGTGCAATCCTAAAATCTGCTTCTCACTTTTGTTCTCATAAATTGTGAAGAGAATTAGTGAAACCCCAAATTGGAAACTACATGTTCAGTTTTTAATTTCAACTTGTTCTATTTACATACAGCTAAATATGATACTAACACAACATTTTCAAAGTTCCCTCATGAAAAATGTAGTAGACTTTTAATGAAGATGGAGAAACATCTTTTCCACCACAAACAAGGCCCCTGGACCAAATCTGTTGACAGTTTTAGTGTCTTCAGTATTCTATGGCCATGAAAGACAATGCTTTTTGAACCCATCTGCAAAGGATAATTACAGGATGGATTTCAAGAGCTGGCAGTCTTGTCCCTTGTATGATAAGTCAGTCAAATTGGCTTATTTTCTTTGTACAGAGAAGTAAATTGAAATCTCCATTTCTTCACACTATAACTCTAACAGTCAGTTACTAAGGATTTTCCCGCTCAACCAAGATGACAAATGCCAAAGGGAAGCTATGACTGGGAATAAAGCATCAGCCAGATGCATTGACTCAAATGTGTTGCAATGACCCTTCCATTGCACAGAAAAAGCATTTTCAGCACTGGTAAATTATACAGTCTCAAAATATTCATCAGTCTGAATATACTGTTACATATTTACTTTAGATAGTTTAATTCCTGAAAGCAAGCCTTAAAATTTAGACACACAGTAAAACAAATATACTTGCACAATGACTGACATCTGTCACCAGGATTTGGGGGTATTAGGATAAAATGTAAAGATCAGTGGAGAACATGCCCTCTTTTCAACATTTGGTTAGGAAAATAAATAGCTCTGCAATTCCCTACCTAGAAAACCAGCAGTACTTAGTGCGTGTAGCATTTTGCTGCCAACAAATATTGTTCCTACTGAGCAGCCAAGGCAATCCACAAGTCCTCCCAGACTGCAGGTCTACTTTCATTTCAGGAGGTGAAGAGTTCACTTTGCCTCCTCCCAGCCCTGAGAGCTGTGCTTACCATCCTGTCCTTCCTGCAGGCAATATTTGGGAGGCTTCCTATGCTTAATTTAAAGTAAAATATGTCAGTGTGCTCTTCTCTTCCTGTTTCTGCTGGGCTGGTGTTGAGCTTCATGAAATATTGAGTCCTGAATTAGCACTCCAGCATTGTATGCATCTCTCAGGGCTGTTTCAGACCTGCAGACTCCTGCATGCACCTGCTTGCAACTACATTTTTCTGTCCAAGTTTTCCCTTGCAACTACAGAAAGTTGTGTTTTATCACAAATATAAGTTTAAATAGTGATCTGATCTGAAGCAGAGCTTTAAGCAAGGGCATGTAGTACCTGTGGTTTTGCCAGCAGAGACAGCTGTGCAACATGTAGGCAGCAGCAAATCCCATTGCTGTCAGCTCTGTTTTCTTACTCTAACCCTGATATAGCAGTTTTCACTATAATTGGACAGCAGCGGAGAGAAATTCACATGACATTTTCTCTAAAGCACAGTGCACATTGAGAAGCTACAGGCGTCATTGGACTGCAACTCTGCATGAGGTATTTCAACTGTTCTATAAATAAATTTATTTGTCAACTTTTTTCTGTTCTCATTAAATGAGAATTTTACCCATTTCATGTGTTTGGAATGTGGGTTGGATCAGGAGTGCTAAAGTCTTGTACCATGTTTCAATGTTTAAATAATACAGTGCAAACAAAGGACCAGTGTAAAATAATGAAATAATAATATCTTGTCTGAAAACTGTGTGATTCAATCAGTGCTGCATTAATCTACTGAGTTACATGCAAAGAATCTGGCACCCTCAAAGGAACTTGTTTCATTCTCTGTATATGCATTGGCTCTTTTTTTGAAAGAAACTATATCCCATCAGTATCCATTGCTTTGGATCACGGTGTGACGAGGTAGGTTAAACTAAGGGAGAAAATATTATTCTTTTCTTCCTTCTGTTTGTTTTGTCATTTGCTTTCTGATTTTCATAAACTTTCTCACTATTTAACTAGGGTGTTTCCTTTATTCAGGTATTATTTATTTATACGGGAAAAAAAAACAAAAACAAAGAAGGAAGAAACACTATTAAGAAGTGGTTTCTTAAAGTCAAAAGAAGGAACTAAATTTAAGAGCCAATGTGAGTGACCCTGTTTTGGCTGCACCCAAACCGAACCATCACTCTGTGAACTATCTTTGTATTCAAAATACCAGGTTTCCTTGTCTTCAGAGAAAAAGACTTGGATCATGAAGACCAGGTGTGGCAGGTCCTTGAGTACAAAGGACAGTGGCAAAGCAGTAGTTAAGTCAGGATTTGAAGCAGTTCATGTTTCAAGAGCTGTAGAAATTCCATATGTATTTCAAAAATAAACTAAGGAATTCCCAGACTAATTTTTATAGGCTGAATTATTTAGAAAATAAGGTTTCCTCTCAAGGATTCTCTCCTTAGGTAATCAATAAATATTCATAACCCAGACTCCCTGTTAATGAAGATTTTTGCCTGGGAATAACAATTAAGAGTCTTTGTCAAAATCCCAAGCTGAAAACAACTGTCATTCAAATGTTATTGGTTTTGAGTATGTATAAAACATTGCTTTCCAAGATCCAAAGAAAAATCTTTGCTGGCAAGTTGTTTGAAACAATACATAACTAAATGTGAAAGGGCTTGTCTTAGCAGCATACCAATGAGGTGTAACTGGCAATCAGGTGTGACTTGTTTAACAAACTACCAATATGTTTCTCTAATAGGAAATTTGTTGCTCCATATTCAGCATTGAAGACTTGCAGCTACTTAAAAAAATCTACAGAGACTTTCAACATAATTAAGGTTAAATTTACTTTGAAACTCATGATGGCCATATAAAAGCAAACCAGCAATATTGTACATCTGGAAAAGCACACTTTCACGAAATTCTTTAAGCCTTTTGTTAAAGATACTTCATTTACTCCTAAAATATAAATGAGAATTCAGCAAACTATGATTAACACCCATGTCTAATTCTGAGGGCGGGGTTGTGTTAGAGAAATCAGAGGTCCTAACCTTATGCTTACTTGGTTTTTAAAAATTTCTGAAGATTAGAAGGAATTTGAGGTTCTACAGATAATCATAATTAATTCCATGCTAAGCTGCTGTTCTGTTCCTGTTTGTCAATTCTAAAAATTACTACAGTATTTACCAGTTTGCTAGAAGTGGCCATTTCTGAACAAGTTTGGTCTATTCATATATTCCTATACTTACACATCTAATTGAACAGATACCTTTGTCCCTCTCATCCAAGCAACTGAGATCTGATGGCGTCTGTACCAAGAGGCTACCTGTTTCCATAGACTACATCTGCCCCAAAACATCCCAACTGCAGAAATATTTGATGAAGAACCATACACTTGAAAAAGATTTCATGGAGTCTTATTACTTTGAAGTCCTGGAAATTGCTTTTGTTGTTCTTACTATTGGTATTTTCTTCAAACATCTGTATGCTATAAGGTGCTGAGGATACAAAAATACACTTTCTAACATTTTAGCAAAGATGGACATTATATGGTATAAATCTAAACACATTTAAAGAAATATGATGAGTGTTTATGAAACACATCCATGAGACCATCTTCCAACGCTAACTGCCAAACCAACCAGTGTTAAATTTCATAGAATCCTAGAATAGTTTTGGTTGGAAAGAACTTTAAAAATCATGTCATTGCAACCCCTCTGAAATACGAGGGGACACCTTCCACTGGACTTGTTCAAAGCCCCATCCAACCTGGCCTTGAACACTTCCAAGCCCAGGGGATCCACAGCTTCTCTGGGCAAAGTGTTCCAACACCCTCAAGGTGAGGAATTTCTTCCTAATTGTATTCTTTTTCTCAGCAAAACTGTGTATTAAAATGGATGTAGATCTCTGAAAAAGCCACCTCCGTAAGAGGTGCATTAGCTGTCTATAGAAAGGCAATACAACTTTAAAAACTTTGGAACATACACATTATGGTGCAAATGAATAATCAGAAGAAATTAAAAGGAAACCCCTTTTTGGAGCATACTATCATGATGGGCCTCCTGAGGAAGAGGGGACTTCTTATGAACTAGATATGCATCGTCCACAGAAAGAGAAAGTCTTGTAAACGTAGTAGTGATTATTTCAATTTTGTTAGTCTTTACGTGATAAAACACAGACTAGTAAAGAAATTCAACTCCTCCTCTGAGCTGTCTGGGTTTTTCGCTCAGATGGCTTGCACTTCTAAATCTCCTAAGCAACCAGCCAGCTACAGCTGTCCTTGAGAGTCACTTCTCACCCTACATTTATTTTTTGTTTACAGTATGTAAGTATTTAATGAAGTGTGCCCTCAATGTTCCTTTCCCTGGCTGAACAGGAACTCTGCCTTTTCTCCTTTCATCCTCTTTGGGTTATCCCACTCTCCTTGGCTGTTGAGTCCCTCTACCTTTCCCTATAATATCGCTCCTCAGTACTCTTTAAATCCTTTCCAGCCCTTTGGTATCACTGCAGGGACCAGGCTCATCTCACTGCTCTTAGAATAGCAGAAGCTGTAATGATCAGCTAAAACAAGACTTCTGCCTTAAAGGTGATAAAATTTAGATGAGTTAATCCCAGCACAGGTGATTAGAAAGGATCTCAACATCATCAGCACGGCAGCTTGGTTCCCCCTTGTAGTAAGATTTGACATGGTATGTTTAGTGTACATTGAAGAATCTTGTAAGTCACAGTGCACTTAGTAATACTCTTGTTTTACGTGAAGACTTTTTATTTCAGAGGAGAGTGAAAGATAATATAGTTATCTCATTGGCCCTGAATCAAACATTTGCAGGGGAAAGAATTGTAGGAAATATAGACAATTTTCAGCTTTTCAACAAAAACAGAAAAATTAATATTTATCAGACATTTCACTAAGAATCAAAAGATGTTTTCTGTTTAACTCAACCAAGACTGAAGAATTTTCAGTATTTAGGATACCATATGAGTATATAATATATCAAAGAATGCAGGCAGAATAATGCATACTTTTCTTTAAGTCAGTATTCTTCAATTTGAGATGCTATGTTTTTTTCAAAGCTAACTTTTGAAGCCAAATTCCATGACAGTGAAAGCAACATGGACTGAAACAAAAACAGTTATGTCTTATCATGAAGCCAAAGAAAACGTACCACAGTCTCCTGTTTCTGATTCCAGCAATGAGAGCTGAAAGGTCACAGGGTCATAACACAGCTAGTAGTACAAATAAAAAGGTACTGTTTAGATGTATTCCTATTCTTATTAAAGATTATTCTATATAATCAATGCACACAGATAGTAAATTTGAAATCGTTTGAAATACTTTTAAAAGAAAAGAGAAGTTGTCCCTTGGATTCATTTTCACAGAAGAAAAAAGAGCTTTTATTATAAATCATATGAAATATTTGGTGCAAAACCAGTCAGCGCAGGTTCTTTTAGTGTGGAAAAGAAAAAGGGTTATTCTAACCTCATGTACACATATCAGAGTTGAAATCATAAGTTAATAAATCTGCTGTTCCTGCAAGTGTAGGAGATCTCCTAATTACAGTATTCTACTAATACTATTAACTTTTATGAACTTAAGGCCAAGTTTGGTATTCATATATATCCAAGTAATTCCAGCGACATCCATGGGAGTGCTAACAATAAAAGACAGTATTTTAGGCTCACAGAGGAGATTAAGCAAGTCCCTACTGTGCTTATATGTATAATAATGCAGACACATAGACTTGTAAATAAATAAGTTTCTTAGAACCCATCAGAACTGTTTACCAGAGCAACACAAACAAGGTGTTCCAGAGCTCTTGCACTGCAGCGGTCCAAAACCAGAAGAAGCTGAGTGTACTGCTCATCCACTGTGATGATTGATCCTCTGTCAGTCCTGGAGGTGATACAATTAGTCAGCAAGAACTGCATGATTATATAGTTGGGGTTTTTGTTTTTCAAGCCTTGATCCCTACAGATTTGATCTGACAATTTGATAGTACAATGTGGCTCCACACTTATGTTGTCTTGGCAGAGACATACTGGCAAAGTTTTGCGTAATGTTGGCGTTTTCTTATCTTGTCCATAAACTGGAAATTTAACTTTGCTTTTGTCATCTTAAGAAATTTTTTAATGGATTTATAGTGAGAATTTTGTTTAATCTATTCTCTTTTTAAGGGCAATGTCCTATAATGAATGAGATACAAATGCCTCTTCAGGGAGAAGGATGTGCACAATTCTCTGTGAGCATATGTCTACAAGTGTCCACATGTCTGAGTGCATCTGCACACATGCATGTTCACATATGTAATATAATCACAATGTCATAAATATTTTAATTAAAAAAATAAAAAGGAAACCTTTCAGACTTTTCAATTTCCATTGTTTCCCCCTATGTATTTGTGTGAATGGAATAATAAAACAGAGCTACTGTATTTATTCTGGAGATTTCTAAATCTAAATTGATAAAGAATCTTTGCAAAACTGAGGTCATCTTTGAGTAGACAGTGTTGAGGCTTCAATGCCAGATTAATTCTCAGGCCAAATGGATCAATTCTTCAAGCTTGTCAGAGATTGTTGATGTCATAGATGATGATTGATGTCAATCCATCTTTACACATTTCAGTTAGAAACTGAGCAAGGAAAAGGATTCTTCCAGAAACACTGCATATGGAAAAGCCCATAGGATGTTTTATGGCAAGTCAACAGGATCATGAAGGCCTCATGAATCCCTAAACACATTAACAAAATTTTAATTGCAATTAAAATTTAAAATTTAAAATTAAAAAAAAAACAAAATTAACAAAAAACTCCCAGAAAAACACTGCAAAATTTCAAGTACCTGGCATGACAGGAGGAATGAATTTGAGGAAGGTATCTCCCAATGATCACTGCAGTTCCCTCTGTTATGACTTTGATATTGCTTGGCTTTTAAACTCTTTTCAGCCCACAGCATTTATACTTCTCTTATTTTAAAAATAAAATTTAAAAAACCAAATTTCCACAGAAAAGATAGAAGAGCCTGAAAGCTGAACTGACCCTTTCTGTTTTCATCACACCCCAGAGTGTGTCAGCTGAGCAATGCAGAGCATGCTGGTAGGAGACAAGATGTTAGTAATGAGCCAAATGAATCCCTGGTGTGACTTCACTCACTTCATTTGAGTTATCCCCAGGATAAATTTGTCTCAGAATACTGAAGACTTTCAAAGTTTTGAGCTGAAGAGAATAGCAGTGCATGGGAAAATGGCAGTCCTGTCCTGATTATTTGAACTGGATTGTGAATCCAGTGAGTCTGGTTCCAAGTTATGTTTGCAGCTTGGTTTTGATACAGTCTCTTGAATCACTTTTACAGTTCCAGAAAGTGTGGCATGATCCAGCCAGCAACACTGCATTAATAAGCAATGAGCTATGCAGTCCTGTCAAAACAAGCTCATTAGTAAGTTGGCTGCTGGGTTTCTGCAACCACTAGCTAAACTTTGGCAATATAAACAGGGGCACCTACAGGGAGGTCCCCCAAGCCGTCTGTACTTTAAAAGATTTAAGGACTTATTTTTGAACATATAAATAGGACTCAGCATCCATTTTCAGCAGTGCAAGTACAAAATAATTTTCTAAAAGTGTCACAAAAGGTTTATTGCAATGATTATGTAGAAAGTTTCTTCTCATATGATTAAAAAGAAATCACATAATATAAACAAAACAAAAAAAAATATTGTCAGGCTCATAAAACCTGACTCTGGTTTTTCAGGACTGTAAACAAAGTAAGACACTTTGATGCTCTGATGATTGGATGGCAATTAGAGGGCCACACACATATATATAAGAGCATAATATGTTAAAAGTCCCTGGTTATGAATAGATTGCTCATGGCTTCCCCAGTGATTCAACCAAGCTTGTCCAGGAAAATAAAAGGGTACTGTGCCTAGCCTTTCTTTGCAAGATTTACAATGACCTACCCAGACTACCCTGGGCAAACACCAGTAAGTCCTGTCAGACATTTCAAGCAACAAAAAAACCTGCTAAAAATTACTGAAGTATTTGAGTCTAAAGAAAATTTTTCCATGACAGAAGTTCTGAATGTACTTATTTGTCGGTGTATAGATGTATGCATATTTTTTAAATCTATTTATATTTGGAGAAAGTTGTAAATTTTATTTATCACCAGTCTTGGAATTTCAGAGGCCATAGCTATCCCACCCACTGAATCCACTTTTCCTGCTGTCTGCATCTAAGGGTATCATCCCAGCTTTTTCTATATCACCAGTAAACAGCAGTGGTAGCCTGGGTGGCTTTAGGAACTGCCTGCTTGGCCAGAAGGCAGGTGAGTGTTTTTCTGACTGCAGACTCTGCCTCCAGAGCTGCAGGCTTTGCCACCTCAAGGCTGCAGTGCCCAGCTATAATCCATCTGAACAAAACAACTTTTGTAGAATCATCTCCACTGGTAAGTGCCTCACCACGCGGATCCTGTGCCTGTGCTCTGTGAGCAGACATGGCTTTCCTGAATGCATTCCCTTCACCTGTAAAAGTCTAATTAGTTACCTGCCTCCCGTGGAAATTCTCTATAACAAAAAAACCCCATGGCTTCAGCCTCATTGCCTCCATTATGTAAGTTAGGATGCAATGTTGTTCAGGTATGGACAGCAGATATACCTGTCTGCAATAAGAAAACATTGTAAGAAAACATTTGTCTGTAACTAATTTCTGGGCCCTTTTCCACACTCTGAATCTGCAGAATCAGGTCTGTGTAAGGAGCACTGGGGTGAGAAGAATGGGTGAAAATCAGCATCAGCAGAAGTCAGAATTTGGGCTTCTACCTAAGTCCATGCTATACAATAATGTCTACTTCCTAGGACAGTTAGCTGTAGAAAAAGTAACTGAGCCCTTTCATTTTCACTGAATTCCTCAGAATCAGAAGTAGCAGCATTAATTTTAAAAACAGAAATTAAAAGCTCCCTTTTTGAGAAAGACAGGGACTATTAATACTACCTTGTATCTGTAGTCCTGGCTGTAACACTGTAAAGCCAGCAGCTTTTATCTGATGTCCAAACTGTGTAAATGTATATATTTTTTTCAATGGCTAGCAGCATAAAAGCTTGTATTTTGTTCTATTATGTAAACTTTCCCATTTGGGCGACAGGAAATTCATTGCAGCACTTCGATGAATTGTAATGGCTGTAGTAACTGTGCAGTTAAGTGCTGTTTCTAAAAAGTAGAACTGGCAAAATATTTAATGAAGCATTTGGCTTTCTGTGCGACTAGATGAGAGCACCCTGTTGTATGCCAAATCAATCTGATTTTGCACAATATATCCATTCAAGCAGCAATTCTGGAGGCTGGAGAGCCAGAGGAGCTGAGAGACTAGATTTTCTAGGCTGTACAGAAAATAGTACTTCCAGATGTAATTTCCAAGTACTGTGAAGTGCCAATTACTCTGGGAGACGTGGATTTGCAGCATGATTTGAACAAATTCTGTGGAAGCTCTTCAATCTTTGTTGAAAATTGCCAAGATTTTCTTGATTGTTACTACTGCTACTATGTGTTTGACACTGTAATATTAATATTTATCACCGCTAATTCCCTAGAAAATGTATATACTGCATTCATACTCTGCAAGGTGAGACACAAAGATTGGGCAAGTGCTGAGAATGAGCCGCTAATTCCACATGACGTGCAAGAGTGATGAAAAAAATGTTTTCATATTTTTTTCTTTTTTTTTGGATATGGAAGTGTTTTGTTTTTGTCCAATGCTTCTTTTTGACCAGTTTTTACTCCATGTACAATTTTAAAGTAATTCATTTCCAAGCATTTCAAGAACTACAGGGCAAATATATCACCTAACATTGTTAAGGAAAATATTTCATTTACCCCTTCATGCAGACACCAAAAATCATCCATAAAATTCTTCCATAAATAGCTGTAAGAAAGACCAGAGAACCATAAAACTCTCAGTACATACCATTCTACTGAAATAAGAGCTGATCCCAGTGGGTGCTGGATCCTACAATTATCTCAGATTTCTGGCCCTGAATTATCATCTCAGGGCAGCCTTTCTTCATACAAGACTTCACTGCACATTCTAGATGTGCCTGGGAAACGCAGAGTTCTCAAAATCAGCTCTGCTGAGTGGGAAAGAAAAGCTGTGAGAGATCAGCTGAGCTCTGATATGGCCATATTCTCCCTCTGAGACAGACAATAAAATATTGCTTTTAGAAGCAGCACTGTTGTCACCTTTAACCAGTACTTTTATCACACTTAGTACTCTCTCTTTGGCCAAACAATTATTAAATTATATCATGTCTTTATTTTTTTTTAGATGGTGTGTCAGTCCCTTCCCTGATGCTGGAAAATCAGCATCGGTTTGTGTGTTGATACACTCAGAGACAGGAGTCTGAGAAGAACAGATTTCCACAGACTGATTTCATAAACTCTACTGTGTTGCCCTTGGAGCAAGCAGGGTCACAACCTCTGGGACTTTAGAAATGCTTTCCAGATCACACCTGAGGAACACAGCACTATGAAAAGGGCAAACATGTGACAACAGTAGCCACCAAGACTACAGTGAGGTGAGTGCAATGTCTTCACGTGCTGCAGACACAAACAACAGAGGAAACAAAGCACTTGGTACAGGAGGAAATCCAGCAGCAAAAGCAGAAATGCCTCATAGACATGCTCCCATCAGCAGACCATGCTGCTTACTCAGTGTATTTTTTTCATAAGGGTACCAGGAAGGTTAGAAAAAGTGGCAAAAACTCTCTGAGGCCACCCAGAATTGAAGCCATACAACCCCTCTCTAGAGAATTTCCATGCCAGGCAACTGCTGTGATGGATACTATCAAGCCACCTTTCAGCTTCAGAGCATGATGGTAACGTGCCCTCAGCCAAGAAAGTTGTTTGGAGATTACACAGACACTCCACAACAGCAGCAGCAAAGGCACAAGCAGGACAGACCCTGGATTTCAGCTGGGGTGTGACTGAGGTTGTGGTGAGGCTGAGTCAACTCGCAGGTCCCTTTAAGTAAACAAAGCAAAACAAAATTTTCATAGTGCTGCTACCTCTTGTTTTTTTGTAGTTCCTAGATCCCTTTTTCATTGTTGATTTTCTTTTAATTGGGAAAGAGCTGGTATTTTTCATAGTCTCATAAATTTTTAAGTAACCCCTAAGCTTAATAGTCTTTTCTTCTGCTCCATGTTCATAACACCTGCATTTAATCAAGCTAAACAGTCCCTTTTTTCCACCTCTTGTACGTCACTCCTACACGTGTTCAAAAGAACTTGTGGTACCCTACCTTTGACTAATCCCTTTAAAACTCCTCTTTGTAGATGCCACCTGTTCAATGATTGTCATCCAAGATAAAAATATTTCTGGATTTGAATTCTCAAAAATGAGCTATTAAAGGCATGCCCATGCCAAGAAGCAGGATGGAAAACAGAAGATAAAATACAAAATGTCCTGCAATAATTAAACTTTTTACTTTGTTGCAGAAAAGATACAGAATTAAAAAGAAATTAAATGTGGCTTCCTTTAAAATCCAAATAGCTAACTATAGTTTTGAAGATATCTAAGGTTCTGTTACATTCTGAAAAGTCATTCTTTATACTTCTTATAAACATTCCTGGAGGTGGATCTACAAAGTCAAAACTGCCTGACCACTTCTGCAGGGTGTTTTTTTTGTGGGGCAACACACACATTTCATTCCAGTGGGGACATATCACACACAAAAACATTCACATGGAAGTTGAAAAAGAAGAGTTCTCGAAAAAAAAAATGGGATTTGATCTTCTCATAAATTACATTAAAAACCCATTTTATCAAATGATTTAGCGCACTGAAGCAGATGCCAAAGTAGAGATGCATAAGATTCAGGGGATAATTGGCCAGGAAGGGAACTCATTCCCTCTTTCTGGTGCAATTTTAGCAGGAAGGTTAGACATAGCACAGTAAGTCTACAAGTGGATAGCAAATAAAAGATGAAGCAAATAACGCCTTTCTAGAAAAGGAAGATTAAAAAGAATCAATAATATAAAACAATGTACGAATAATTTTTTTATTGCTTATTAGAACGTGAATAGAACTGAAAAACAGGAATTAAACACAAAAGCAAATAGTGGCCAGCTGTTCTCTGCTGCAGCCACTGAATCAAATGGCCTAGATATAACCAGAGTAAAGATTCCAATCCAGGTTGAGAAAGTAAATCTGAAGGGTACAAAAGCATTTCAAAAAATTAAGCTGGAAGCAGTTGTGTATCTGTCTGCAGTCTGAATTGGGCTCTGTTCTTCAAACAAGACATTTCTCAAGCTATTGTGAGCTGTGGGCATGCAGCACTATTTTCTTTTGAAGGATTCAGAACGTTCTCCACATACATCCAGGCAAGCTACCAAGCTGCCACAAAAACTGTAAATATTTCAGGAGGAACAAAATGAATAAGAGTTAAAAGATGAAATTTAGGAGATGCATTGTGAAAAAATAGGCTGCAGCTATCCCTCAGTCCTGCTTCATACAGTCCAGGTCTGACAACTGAGCTAAATTCAGATTTGCCTTGTTTAAAATCAATAGGTCAAATAAGTTAATAAAGTGTACCTCATTGTTATTCAGTGTCTCTGGATTTGACTTCTATGCTTTATTTCTGGAACCCAACAAACTCTGCCTGCAGTAACAAGACATTTCTCACAACTACAATTGAAGCATTTTAGGAATTTTTTTCCTAATTGAATGAATTATTATTGCACAAAACAAAGGATGCATTTCTATGCACTCTCACATATTTCTCAATCACTTGTTTCAGCATTGGCGTCCTTCAATTTAAGCTTAATTGTGTCATAAGTCATAAAATAAAGGATTTTTCTAATTGGAGAGATGGTTTTCTCAGACCGTCTGTTCTTTTCTTTAATTATTATTATTTTTATACACCCATAAAAACCATCCAAAGCTTCACTGTAAAAAAAACCTATAATACATGAACAAAAGACTTCAATCCTATCCCACTTGTTCCCACAAATATATATTTTCTGATTTGAATTTCATGTTGGTTTGAGTAGTATGGTTCCCATTGAGTCATGATGTACTCTGGTGTGAAATCAAAGCAGGCTTGCAATAGGTAGCATAGCCAGAGGGGACTAGAGAAACTTTAAAAACTTAACATCCATTGTTCATTTCAGCTCATCACTTGCATTATTATGAGCAGCTGTTCTGCTACAAACCACATTTTCCTGCCCTTTGGATATGCAGTCCTGGCTCTAAATAGGTGGAAAATGTTGATGTAGCCTGCTGAGAACTGAATGCTATCTAAGGCTGCTGAGGAATCTTGGCAAGGCCCGTTTTATCTTCTGTCCTGCAAAGGAGATTGCAAGTTTATCCACTTATTTATTGACAAGTGACTTTAAAAATATTCTTTTCAAACACTAATAGATCTGCTGCTTCTCATCACAGCTCTAGTTAAAGTCCCCTTCATTCATATCCCATATCGTATGATGTCCCAAAAAATGTATTTTCAGAACATATGTCTATTCTATGGTATAAACCTCAGAAAATAAGCTTGACTGATCTATCCTACAGCTGAAACAATATTATATGTTTTCCAATCATTCTACAATTTTCACTGCAAAAAGAGACATGCAGAAAAAACAAGAGAAGTAAGAAAGGGAACTGAGACCAATGCTCTTCTAAGGGACTCCCGAAAAGCTTTCAGCCAAGGAAAAGGAGAAATGTAATTGAGTAAATTAAATTTAGGGATGAAGGTTTGGTAGTCTGTTAAAAGAGATTATATTGAAATCATTTTGCTTTGTCCATTTTTAACCTAAGTATTTTCATATCATGAAATAAAAATTCTCATTGTTTTCTTGAGACATTTCTATTTTAATTTCTAGCCAAAGAAACATTATGCCGTAAGCCACAGCTGAATTGTAACTAAAGAAGGGAGTTTTAAAACTACATGAACCCAAAAAATCTTGGCTAATAATAAGCCTATGATAATTATACACCTGGACTATCAAAACCACTGTCATACTTCCCATCTCTGTCATTATGAAAACTAACTTTTTTCTCACAATTGTCTTTCCCTTTCTTAGCAGAAAGACTTACTATGCTAGCCCTCAAATTAGAAGTATCATTGCAGTGGAAGGAAACTCCCAGATCGTCAAGTAAAAATTCTTGCTATCATAGATAACTCTGATCATTTAATCCATAAAGTTCATAATCTCATCCATCCAGCTCCATTTTATTCCCACTTGAAGGCCTTTCCACAGCCTCAAAGTTCTTGTGGTCAGAAACTTTCCTCATTATCCAGACTGACCTTATATTCCTACGTGGTGCCTTTCCACCCAGATGTATTTGCAGACAGTGTTCACATATCCCTTCCCAGTTTCCATTTTTTCAGATTAAATAATCCTTGCTCTGCCTGTAAAAAATAATAGTATTTTTTGATCAAACCAGGAGGATCATTTTAGACAAAATTTCCTTGACCTAAGTTTCTTACAGCTAAGCAAACATTTTTCCTCTATTCGTTTAATAACTTTTACCAATTCTAACTTAGTTGAACTTCCAGCACTATTCTTTTTACACCAGTAATGAGTACTTTGCAAAAGCCAGGTTTATTTGCTCATTAGTTTTTCTCCTCAATATAGGTTACCTGTTGGTGTCTAATTTTTTTTTTCTGATCTGTAAGGAGTTGACTCTAGCTTAGAAAGAGCTTTCTAACAGTTTGCACTCTTCTGACAGAAAGAACTAATTTGCGCTTAGCTCCCAAGTCCCTCAGTCTGGGCTGACTACATTCACTCACTCCTTTAGTATGTTGGGTTCCCCCTTGAAATTGTGAATCTTGGATTCAGGGTTACCTTTGCACCACCTTCTTTGTAAATGTCTAATGTCCAATCTAATATTGCAATGACCAAATATCCCAAGATCTTGTGCTATCTGTCTAATTGTATTATCTTCTCATAACTTCACCCTCTTCACCCTCTTCACCTTCTAAAAATCACCTGAGCCATCACTTGCTTGATGCCAAGGTTACCTGGTAATATCCCAATGTGAAGGGATATGGTTTAGTCACAAATTTTCCCCACTCCCTTATACATCTCTTCTGAGCTGCAGTCTATAGCTGTGCATCTCAGCGAGCCATCATCCTCAAAGAAAACTTAGTTTTATTGAACACTGAGCAAGTGTTCCACCACTTACCTTCCCTCATACTCATTCTCTGTGCTCTCTTCACCCTCTGTTCATGCTCTCTGCCTTTAATGCATTGTCATCTTGTTTTCTCCTGGAGTCTTTATCCTTAGTTATTTCCATTTGCTCTTCCTCTCTTCTTATGAAATCATCCTCCATTCTTGTTTTCTTTCCTTCCATGTTATCTTCTGTGCCTGGTTGCTCATCCTCTCTCTTCAGTACAGAAAACCTTTTGTGTATTCCTTAGATAGAAGACTACTCAATTATTCAAGTTCTACTTCTGCCTTGGCCTTAAGCCAAGCTTATATATGTCTATGAAACACCCCTTCAGTGGGCATTTGGCTGTCCAGTACACTATGTACCTAGAAGTTCTGACCTGCTTGCAGTTTCTTCTCCATTTTTCTCCTAGCTGTTTTCAAACTCTTTTGAATTACATTTTTATACATAGCCTGGAATTTTTTCATCCAAGAACTGAAGCGAATCTTTTCATCTAAGAACATGATGCTGCATCCAGTTGATGTCTAGTCACCAGTGATGTCCCCCAGGGATCAGTATTGGGCCCAGTCTTATTCAGTATTTTTAGTGATGATCTGAATGAGGGGATTGTGTATATCCTTGGTAAATTCATGGGCAACACCTAGTTAGGCACGAGTGTCTGTCTTATGGAGGGTAGGAGGGCTCTGCAGAGGAGATCCTGAACAGGCTGTATAAAGGCCCTAGAACAGAAATATGAGGTTTAGCAAGACCAAGTACTGGGTCCTATACTTTGGCCACAACAACCCCAGGCAGTGCTACAGCCTGGGGACAGAATGGCTGGAAATATGCCCAGGGAAGAGGGACATGCAGAAGGTGCTGGTTGACAGTGACTGAACATGAGCTAGCTGTGCCCAGGTGGCCAAGAAGGCTAACAGCATCCTAGATTATATCATCAATATTGTGGCCAGCAGGACCAGGGCAGGATTACTCCCCTATACTCGGCACGAGTGAGGCCACACCCCAAATCTTGTGTTCAGTTTTGGGTCCCTCAATGCAAAGAAGGCTTGAGGGGCTGAAAAGACTCCAGAAAAGAACTACAAAGTTGGGAAAGGTCTGGAGTACAAGTGCTATGAGGAGTGGCTGAGGGAGCTGGGGTTGTTTAATCTGGAGAAAAGGAGGCTCATGGGACACCTTATTGCTCACTACAGCTGCCTGCAAGGAGATTGTAGCCAAGTGGGGCTTGTCTCTTCTCCAGTGAAAGGACAAAAGGACATGGCCTCAAGCTTTGCCAAGGGACATCTAGTTTGAACATTACGAGGAATTTCTTTACAGGAAAGGTGATTTAATATTGGATTGGACTGCCCAAGAAGCTGGTGGACTCACTGTTCCTAGAGGTGGCACTTTGTGCCAAGGTCTAGTTGACATGCTGAGTCATGGGTTGGACTTGATGATTTCAGAGGTCTTTTCCAATCTAACTGATCCTGTGATTTTGTAATTATTTCAGGTGTCATTTCATGGAAACAAAGTTGTTTCCCTGTGTAACCCCATACGACATCACATGGCTGATGCTTATTCACACAGTCAATATATAAAACACAAAGCACATGAATCACCAGGTAAGTCCTGCAGCTTGCTGCTCTTTGGGGTCTCTCAGTCACTAGTCACTTTGATTTCTACTACTTTTCTCTCCATTTTGAAAGCTGAATATTCATTAGCAACACTTAAAGACGGGAAACCTAACTCCCTTAGCTACAAGGCCTTTGACCTTTCACCCCACTCAGACGAAACTACCTTAAAGCCAGAAATGATGACTAGAACATCTCATTAAGAACAGCAATCAGAACAGTTAACCTACAAATGATGAAGTGCAATAAACCACTAATCACTAATAAATCACTAAGCAACAAAAAAATGCCAGTTAACTTACCCCCAAAATACAAGAACTTCTTTATCTTCTTTATCCTCCACCATGGCCAAGCCCCACCCAGAAATCCCTGTTTACTGCTGCCAGCAGTGAGGCTTTTTATGATATGAAAAACTGAAGTGCAATGCAGAATGTCAAGAACTGTTGGGGTTTTTAAAATACATTTCTTTACTAAACAGGTAAATATCCACTTGCATCCAAATTTTCAACTACATCTCAACAGCAAACACAAGACATGCCGTGGATTCAGAAGTGAAACCATATGATAAAAACTATTAGGAAGATAATGGTAACAAACTCTTATAACAACCATAGTTTAAACAAGACCTCTGTTACCATTGCAGAGAGAAAACAGGCAACTTTGGTGACATCTTTGTACATACAAATGAGAAAAAAAATAGCTTAATGCCCATTTTGTTTATTATTGCCATCTAAGCCATTATGAGATGCTGTGAGTTTCCACATAACGGAGTCGCATAGTGGAAATGTCACAAATTCCTTTTCCCTCCTAATTCAAAATTAGGAACATTAAAATGCATTAAATTCAAGACATTATAATTTAAAGGCAGAGTTCATAAAGTCTCTTTGGTAGTCAAGGCTATATTGGTATTTCCATCCTATTTCTTAAGTGCTTATAAAACAGCCATAAATACTGCTCATTTTGGAACCTGCTATCTAAGTTTTCAAGCCACAACCGATCACTCATTATATCTTTTCCTGAAAACGTGAGTCAGATCAATCTTTCATTTGGGTGAGGTGAGTTTTTGGATGTTGGTGATCAGAAGTAGTATGCCAGAAGGATATAAAAAATGTACTTTATAGAAATTTTAGTGTAAAACAGAACTCTATTAAAATAATGCTCTTTGCAGCACTCAAGAAACAAAACCAGAACCCAAAATGATTGCTAGTTTCTCAAGACATAACATACATTTGTAGGTTTTGGAAACAAATTAAGAGCCAAACCAGTAAAATGGTGAGAACATCTTCAGCTCAAATAACTGCTACTGAACTTCCTAGCTGCTACAGCTCCTACATGTACTGGGGAGCTCTGGCTCCTCCAAAGCTAGAAGCAGGCAAGCTATGCATGCTTAAAGCAGCCTTGTTCTGCATTTTTGTTGTCCTGAATTCAAGAAAGAAGTCACCAATGTCACTTTCCAGTGGCTGATCACTTCCTGACCAGGCTTCTCCACATTTTGAACCACTGCTGGGTGAAGAGAAAGACTGGCATAAAGACTTGTGTTTACAAGTTTTTTCATGTTTGATTTTTTTTCCCCAAAGGTTTTTTTTTAATTTTTAATTTTCACCAGACTTTTACAGCAGATCCAGGAGTAAAGCTGTGTTGAATAAATTCAAAACCATCTAATAGAGTTTAGGGGAGGAGGATAGGATTATGGCTAGCTGCAGCGCCTTCATCTTCCTGTCTCCTTTATTGTGCTGCTCCTGGATCTGCTCAGTCATATGGGAAAAACTATCTTATTGGTACATGAAAAGCAAAAGTCACTGAACAGATATATCTGCAGCTGGGAAGAGGATATTTATATTACCCAACCCAACTTAGAAACACACCTTGCAGGAAGATACACTAATTCTTAGAAAATCCTGTTCAGTTCTTACAGAGGACCTCAGGTCAAAAATGACAGGGAAGTAATGAATAGAAATTTAAAACAAAATTATCTCGCTAAAACTTGTGCACTTATTAATATTCTTTCTGTAATTTTTATGTATTGCTGTTGGCATAAGGAAGCCTCCAAATGAGTTTGATCTCCATTGTACTCAGTGCTGCCTAAATGTAATGAAAAGAAGGGCCATGGCCAAAGAGCTCGCATTTCAAATCCACTGATCAAAATGTACACCAGCAACAATACTCAAACTTTCAAGGCTTATTAACATCAGAAACAAAAAATTAAAAAACCTTTTAGAACTGAACAAGATGATCTTTTGACTCTGAATCTGGATTAGTTTTCAGTTTGGAAGAAAAAATGTATTTTAATAAAGTCAAGAACATTTTCTGCTCTCTATGGAGGAATGCATTAAAGTGATTAAAGAATGGCTCTGTGGGATAGTGAGCTTTCAACTGAATAGGTGAAGAATCTTATTCTGAGATCTTTTGAAATGGACCATCGGCTTGGATAAATTGATATCTCTCACAAAAATATAGCACCGCAGTTAATTAACAGATTCTGACACCAAAAAAACCCCAAACAAACAACAACAAAAAAACCACCAAGACAAATAATACAGATTCAGGACAGCTTTCAGGGTTTTTTTTTATAATTGTCATTTGTAAATATAATGTTTATTTTATAAATAGGTCAATATGGCCCTAAGAAATTTTAGAACTGTAGAGCCATTCAAATTGTTATTGAGGAGATACTTATTTATTACCCATTTTTCCTGTTTGTGGTTTATTCTTGGTAATAGTTTTTTAGATAGTAGTTAACTACGTACATTTCATAAGCTACTTACTTTGGCTATAGATTACTTAATGTATTCAATTGTTTACAATTATTGTTTCTATTTCTTGCCCAGATGTATATTTGTTTGTTTTAAACTGATCTCTGAACACTTTTACTATCACCTTGCAGCTGTGAAATGTGTTTGCAAGGTTAGAGAAGTGGTTATGCTGAAGAAACTGAATCAGCTTTTAGAAGATTTTTCTTTTCAGAAGAAAAAAAACTAAATTCACATGTCACAAAAATGTGGAAGAGCTGCTCAGAACACAGAACCATCCTTCTGTAGGGAGATTCCTTCAAATTCCTTCAGGTTCAAGGATTTGTGCATGTACAATTTGTTTAGATATTCTCTGCCCCACTTCCCTTTCAGTGGGAATAAGGCTTCCTTGCTCTTTTTGTTTATCCACAAAGACCTTCTGCCACTTTTGCTTGCTTTCCTGCTTGTCAAGTTGGACCATTCTTGAGCTAGGAGGAGGTGATCTTGAAAATCAGGCAGTCCTTAGGGACTGCTCATCTATTGGGGGCCATGTTTCACAGGATCCTTCCAAATAGGTTTTTGAACAAGACAAAATCTGTTCTGAAGTTCAGAATTGTCATACTGATCTTGGCACTTCTCCCACCTCCCAGGACCCTGAATTCCACAGCTCTTGGTCACTGAAGCCAAGCCTGCCCACAGCCTTCATGTTGATAAGTATCAGGTCTGTCAGTGTCTCCCTTTGTTGGGTCTTCTACCACCCACCCCAGGAAGTCACCACTCCTGTGCTTCAGAAACCTCTCAGATCACTTGTGTCCTGCTGTGTTGTGTCCAGCAGGTATTGGGGTGGTTGGAGCCCCGCATGAGGACCAGGGCTCGCAAACATGACTTTTTCCAGCAGTCTGCAGAAGGGTTCATACATTCTTCCCCATCAGGCTGGCAGTAGCAGGCACCCTGCTCAAAAACACCCACATTATTACTCCTGCTGATCCTTACTTGCAAGTTCTGAGCTGTCTCATCATCCATGCCAGGGCAGAGCTTTGTGCATTCCTGCTGCCTCCAGACAGAACTCCCTTCACCTCCTGGATAGTCCTTCCTGAAGAGCCCCTGTCCATCCGTGGCAGCACTCCAGCAGATGCTCTACTTCAGCCCAGCTCCTATGCTTGTGTGAACACAAACATGTTGTTAAACAACTGAGTCATTCCCAAGGTTAAGGCATCATAAATTTTTGTCTAAGCTTTATGTCCCTTCATGAATTAGGGAAATTCAGACAGCAGGCAACATTCTTACTAACAGCTCATTTTCTCTCTCAATCTCGTGTCAGGAAACACCTTACAGGTATTTCTGATGATCCTCTAGAAAAAAATTATAGTTACACAGAGAATTTTTCAAACAATAAATTCCCAGAGAACAAATGAAAAAGAGACTGAAATGCTGTTGCAGAACACCAAGTCAACAAGTAGGAAATTTTATTGCTCTACATGCACCTTCATTCATTGTCTTTCCTGGTCCTGAGATAGCAGTGGTGGAGTGAAATAGGTGCTGTTTACACACATTTTCAACCATGGCTTAGGTCAGTTCTCTGTTTCTGGAGAGTAAGTGCTCTTTGGAAGCTCTTAATTCAATGCCAGCTGAGTCATGGCCATTTGCCAATAAGACCTCCATCTGACACGGCATGCTCAAGAAATACCTCCTGGCTGCTTGCTACATCCACATGTGGAATACAGACTCTGGTGACTTCATATTTGAAATTCTGTACTCAAAAATCGAGAGATATTTACGACTGAATGGCCTTTGTGGGGGGGATTAAATACACATTTTTGCACAGTTAAGCTGTTAAATACTTACTGCTCCAAGAAAATATGAGAGTAAACATTCAGCCTATGCAGTGTCCTCCATCATACATCAAAGCAAGCCATAAAAATTGACCTGCAAAACAGCTAAAAGTTAGTTTTAAAAAGTTGGATAAGTGCAAATAGCTAGCTAACAAAAAAAGCACTGGTTTGTGGTTAGTGCTCCCAGCTGCTTATCCTTTACAAAAAGGCACAAGTGAAGCTCTTTCCACCTGGATGAGAGTAACCTCTTGCCTCATGAAGGGATGGCCTGCACAAACCGCACTCACTCACCCTCAACATCAGGAAAGGAACATCTCACTGCCAAGAGCAATGGCAACCACTAGCCCACCAGTTATTGTACTTCCTCGCTGTGTTTACAACCTTGAGCACATGTATAGCCAGGATTATAGTTGTCTTCATTACTGTACAGAAAATGCACTTTCCTGGACCTTTTTGTATTGAAATACATCAAATTCACTCATGATCATAAACATGGAAGTCTGCAAGGAGTATTGCAATTATCACAGTGAAAGAGAACATGGTTTCTTTGATCCCAGCAGCCAGCCACCTGCTACCACCAGGATGTGGTGCTTCAGAGAGGAGAGAGGCACTGTTTTTCCTTTGCCCACCACTGCCTATTAACTTGTGACCTAAACCCCAAGTCTGGCAATATTTCTCTTCACAACAAAGGTTACTGCAGAAATCTTGAACTTTCCTAACTTAGCCTCAGAGCAGTGACATACATTATAAACTTCAGAAAATAATCCAACACTGTATTCCAAAATTGCTCTGGACTCTGAATTCTCTGCAGCTCTCAGACTGGCTGAAAAGGAAACAGAAAAGCAGGATTAATAGGTGAGCAACAGTTAACTCATACACAGTGGTGGAATAAAATCTATCTAGTAACATAAATTACTTACAGAATGATCCTCTGAAGACAAGTAAAAGCAGACAAAATAAATGTTTAATATTTTCTTGTTAATGTCTACAGCTTTGTCCCGACTGACTACAGAGAGACGCCATTTAAAGTGGATATATCCAATGAGCTCAACTCTACAATTCTGCTGGTTCCTTGTACAGTGTGAAATGATCCTAAACTGCATTTTTTTCTTGTTTGATCTTCAAGTTTTAAGCAAGAAAAAGGATCATGAAAGCATTTTCAAGCATTTTTTGGTCTTTTAGTTCAGTCACACTTTCTGCTCCCTATGGTTTAAATTATTCATTACAAATTGTGCAGATTCAGATGTCAGCAAGTCATTGACTAAATAACAAGCTCAAAAAGGACTCTTCAGCCATTCCCATAACATATCAGAAACATCCTATACCCAGGCAGGACTGATCATTCATTTTCAAGTAACATCTGAAGCTGGACTCATCTCAGTCTTTAATGGCTTTAAAGATACTTGATGCTCTAAATGAATACGTGTTAGATGGTCATGTTTAAAAAAATTGGTTAGATCTGACTAAATGTTATTCCTAGCTGAAATCAGTTAATAAGAACTCACAGGCCTCTACCCCAACAGTGCACTGTGGCAGAAGGGCCTTTACAAGGGGTGAGGAAGAGTCTTCAAGTATTGTCTTTGTTGTAAGTACAAGATAAGCATGTACCACCACAACCTCTGTCTTGGTTGGCGTTTCCTTGGAATGGAGAAAGTAAACACTACCCCCCCCTTCCAAATTATTATAATTTTGCAATTAAAGGCTGCTCAGGCAAAGATTTGGGAATAGGAATAACAGTTCTTTACTAGAAATATTAAGAATACAAATGTAGTACTAAAAAAAAAAAAAAAAAAGGAAACAAAACAAAGAAAAATCCTAGAAAACCTGACTGAGTCAGAAATACAACCTGACATCCTGTTGGTTGGGTGTTGGAAGCAGTTCAAAGTAAGCCCTCCTGGAGTGACAGATGCGGTTCTGTTGGAGTAGAGATGGTCCTGTAGAAAAGGGTCCAGTAATGGCGAGATTGGTCCAGTCTTCCTCTGGAATCCAGTGGAAATCCAGAATGCCTGGTCTTCCTAGGTCTCAGTTTTTATCTGGGTAGGAGCGGTTGGCTCCCCCCACTGGGTTGGAGCATCTTACAATGTTTTCAGTCATGTGCTGAGCCTTAATGGCCCATTACCAGAAGATACCCCCTGGAAGGTGGACATGTCGTGGAAGAGATAAGGAACAACGCTCCACCTGATTTTAACAGCTGGCCCATTAGCAGAGGGCAGCCACCCCTTCCCCCACAGAGTTACAAGAGATAAAGAAAACACTTCCCCAGCTGGTTCCAACAGATAGAATAGAATAGAATAAACGTTTTTCGGTTACATAACCCAAGACAACTTCAGCACACTCTCTGAGGACCAAAGTCCTTAGAACACCTCCAGCACCAGTGGCTGTCTGCAGGCTGGCTACATGGCACCTCTGGAGACAGGTGGTGGGCTGGCATGTGAATTCATGGCCCCTGGACACTGGTCTTACTGAGAATTACAGGCATGCACTCAAGCACTGCCCTAGCACAGGAGAGTACACCGGGCTCACAGGAGAAAACACATAAAGCAAATCCTTCTACCCAGAGGAATTTATAATCTGAAAGACTGGATGGTCATTTCAGAGTGTTTTATGTCCTGGGACAGGTTAGAGGGAAATGGGAGAATGTGAAACAAATAAAGGGTGAAAAATAATTTTCCCATTAGTCAGTTTAAGGGCATGAAATGACATCCATATATCATGGATGCCTAATTCTTGTCTCTAAATAAGGTATTTGTATGGGAACATGGCCAGTTAGGCAGCTGTCTGGTCACCCGTGGATGAGAGCAACTGATTTATGTGAGCACACTGTGCATTTACACACATGAATTACACATTTATTTAGACAGGACATGTCTGGGTTTGAAAGCCCAGGTCCTAGTTTGCTGAAAACTGGGGGAGGGAGGCCTCAGAACAAATAATTGATAAACTAAAATCCTTTTGCTGTCAGATGGGCTGGGGATGCCCAGTGTAGCTGTAGGAGGTATCACACAGGCAGGTCAGGGAGAACTTGGTCCCAGATAGCTGAGTACTGTTTCCAGAAGTGGCTGCATAAGGCACAGAGAGAGCATCAAGCTTGCTTTATGTATCAGTCTTTTCCTGTATGCCATAGGTCCGTGTTTTCCTCACAGCCTTGTCTAGTTTTGAATAAAACACAAAATTATCTCCAAAATTAGACCAATCGATGCACGGAAAGTACTCTGAGCACAGCATTTGAGCCTGACCTGTGACTGAATGCTCACCATATATTTAGCTCAACCATTTGCAAGTCTGTGATGTTGAACAAATGCTCTACTTTCCACTAGTTTTGCAAAGTGCTCCTAAATTTAACTCTGAGTCAACACTGTACGACTACACATTTAAGTTAACCTGCATAGTCAGCTTATAAATTTTTAAGAAGCTTTTCCTTCTCCAACAGTGAATGTAAATGCAAGTTGTTTGAACAAAGACACTAATTTATCAGTTATAACAATGAATGCACCTCTTTGTCTATTTCTGACTGCATCAAATATGCATTTGTCATTGACATAAATGGAGACTGATGACAAAATTATGTGTAAAATGCAGAATAAAAATCAGAAGGCCAGGACAGTCTGGTACGGATTGCCATATCTCCAGCAATATCAGCAACGTGAAGACCATTTTTTTATAGCTGAAGATCTGGCTGTTAGCTTCTAACATATCAAGACACTTTCGTGATGTGTGATGCTTATAAACTTTTCACCTAATGCTGACCTTTGGATTTGGAACAATGATAACACATTGTTCATGCTTTTACTCTGTCTGCAAATATGTCTTATCTGCAGTCAACAAGTTTTACTTGTGCTTATTGTCATTAAAGTTATTTATGCGTCTTCACAAGTGTACGTTTGTATTAGAAAAAAGAAAAGTATCACTGTTGCTTCTAGTCTTGACCTAAAATGCAGAAAAAAAAAAAAAAAAGAGCTTTATTTAAGAAACCTTTGGGAAGAAAAAATGCAGAATGAGATACATTAAATAATGTATATTCCACAAGAAACTTGCATGTAAGAAAAGGGGAAAAAAACATGGGAAAGAAAGGGATAAACAAAATGTTTAGAATAGTAATGCCACATTTTCATAAAATAATAGTTTACTCAAAGTCAGCTTACATGTGTTTTGCACAAGGTCACATTCAGACTCACAGAAAAATGAACAAACACAACATTTGTGAGAGCCTTCCCTCATAGTAGCACTGTGTTGTGTCTGAGCACCTTTGTGGGATCTCTGATATGAACCACGGCCCCATTGAACCAAATGCTGTGTTAAGAAAGATTTCTCATGAGTTGTTTTTCAGTGAAAGAATCAGAATGTACACACCTCTACTCTCAACACAAGATCCATGACCGAAGAATGTAAAACCCATCACAACCAGTTTTTTCACCTCCTATGCTTCCTGCCCTTCTTCCAGCTTTGGTGGTTGCAACAACTGCAAAAAGTAGACTCTGCCCTTGCTTTCAATCTTGTTTCAAATAAATATTCCATTCAAATAAATGGAGATTCTCTTCAATCACAATTTTACTCATCAGCTGTCTCAGTCACACATATTCTCACTTAATGTGTAGGATCTTTCAACAAACTCCACTAGTCTATTTTAAATTTATACTCACTGACAGAATTTAATTAAATCCTTTTTTATTATTAATTTTATTATAATTTAATTAATTATATGCACAGTCCAAGATGAGAGACTCATGGACTTCAACACAGATCAAGTACTTTGACATAGAAAAAAGAAGAGAGAGAGAAAGTGTAGATGCGTGCAATTATTCTCCTTTTCATGTCCAAATTTATGTCTAAGGTAATGAAAAGGGCCCCAGCCATATTGAAAAGGTAGAAGGGACAAGAAGGTTTACCTGTTCTGGTTTTGAGACAATCCACTGAAGTCAGCTGGATATCACACTGAGATACTTCCATGGGAATAAACCCAGATTACACTTTGTCAAGATGCACACACTGAGAAAAAAGACCATTTGTCCTCTGCTAAATGAGCACAGGAAGAGAAGGTTTACTTGTAGAAAAACCACAAAAATATTTTCACCTACCTTTTAACCTAGAACACAGAGAAGCCCTAGGAATCTGGTCTCATTTTAGACCAGGTGAAACAGTACTACCCTGGGTATATCAGCAAGCAGCAAAGGCACCTTCATCAGCACTGATGGTCAGACACGCGTTTTTAAATCTCCCAACCATTTCCCCATTACATGCTGTGATTTTCACAAGACACCTGTCTCAGAGCACACAAATTGACCTCTTTCAGATGAGAACAAACCCAAAGATGTGCTTCAGGCACTAACAAGCATTCAGCCTACAGGACCAGGCTGTAACTAGCACCAAGTCCCTAAAACCACACATATCACAGAGGTCAGTGCAGGTTATTTCACTCAGCAGATCCACTCCTAATGGAGCACACTACTTGCTAATGTAGAAAGAGTCATGTTCAACCACTGCACAAAGGGACAATGACAAGTGGGGACAAGGCTGATTATAGTCAGCCAAAATCAACTGTCAAGCCCTAACAAGCTTGTGATGAAGTACAGCTAATGTAATTATCACCTTAGGGTCCACAGAGAAGGGCACTGATAGAGTAGAAGACAAATGGGCTAGTAAGCAAAAGTCAGAGTAAAAAGCAAGGATTCCTAAACTGAAGGCTGTGATCAAGTCACCTGTGTGGTGACAGCAAGAAAACCTACAATTAGTCAAAATGTAAGGTAATGCGGCCCACAGAGTGTAAGAGAGCAGTTACTTGAGCAAAGAACACAAAGCCCATTGCTTATGCTAAATAGTATAAATAGAAACTGGTAGTTCCTTTATTCCTTTGACAGAAATAACTATTAGCAGACCCATCTTTCTTTAAATTCTCTTTTCTGTTTTCAGAATGAAAACAGATCTCATATCACATTTTCCTCATGAAGGCTACAAGTTTTTTTCTACAATTCCCAAGACAGGGATGATGGGTTTTGCTACTGACATTACTAGTGAACCACACATGAATTCATAACAGCTCCCACATCCAAAGCAGACCTCATAAGAAATTACCCTCACACATACATCTTTTTTTTCCTTGATATCTTTCCTTGATACCATAAACCTGTTACTTCCTTCATGGACCAGAGGTCTTTGGGGAAAAAACAAAATGGACAAGAATTTCTAAGGAAACAAAAAAGTACAGCTTCTACTGGAGAATCTTTAGAGATTTTTTGTTTCATTATAAAGAAAGCAAGAAAAGTAACCTTAAAGCATTGTATTTGTAGGTCACCTTTAAAGAGTAAACAACAATTATGTATACTTAATCATACCAAGTTCTGCATATCACATTGATGTTCCTCAGTTCATCTGTCTTCCATACTAAGGGGACTCATCCATCATCTAGTCATACACAAGCTTGTCATACGGGGGTGATAGAACTTATCTTCAAGGTAACTCACTGACACTTCTTAATTAAATATCTTGAAATATTGCATATTATTTTCCTGTACCACCACTGGAGACAATGGTAATTACATGGTGATTCCCAGAAACATTTTATGAATCCTCAATTATTGTGCAACTAGCTGGATTTGACATTAATGCTGCTAGTCTACAATGAATTATATGTAATAAAATATTGGAAATATTCAGGCACCTTTTCTGTGTTATTCAAGACTCTCCATTCTCCAAAGTTACTTAGATTGTTTTTGCAAAATATCCAATGACCGGGTATTTGAAAAAATCCTGATGATTTTGGCTGGGTGATTTCCAAGGTAACAACAGGTTGCAAGACATCTTTAAAACACAGCCATACTAAATTAATAAATATTTGCTCTTATAAACATTCCTAAAATGATGGACTCAAGGACACAAATTCCTCACATTTCCATTGTCTTCCTTACCACAAGCATATAGATGTTGCAAGTGTTGATTTATTGGGCAAATGTAAGGCCTGTTTTGCAGCATCCAGAGCCTGCCAAAGGATTCATACATTTCTAGATTTCCAAGTATGACATTCCTGCCTGTCCAACTCCTTCGTGAATTTTCAATGCAAACCACAACCTTCTTCCAGGGACCTGATGACCATAAGGCATTTTAAAAAATATAAATATTCGTGTACTACTGCAAATCTGATCATTTGATGACCATAGTTTAATATGCTCATTCCAATTGCCACATCCTGTTTATGTTGGTGCTATTTCTGACCATGCAATTTATTGATATTTATTATGTTTGTTACAAATGGATGTTGCAATTTCTCTGAAATTTTCTTCCTGCTGTGTCTTCCACTGACGAGGCCAGATCATCCCAGGGTGTGTCACAGGTAAGGTACTTTCTGGAAAGACAAGCAATGGATGAGGGAGTTCAGAAAGAAATTAGCAGGCAAGGACAACATAAAGCTTACTTTAAAACTTGGAAATAGTTCTGTCCTCCTAAAAATTCAAAATCTCATTTTATCCCCTCATTGTCACTAATTATAATTGCAGGACATAAATCCATACTAGTGTCCCCCAGGGTCTCCTCCAGATATTTTGCTTCCATGTGCTGTGAGGCTATTTTCTCCTTTCAGTTTCCATCTCTTATTTTCTCTAACTTCTGCTATTTGCATTACCACTTCTCTGCTAAGCTCCAGGTCCCAGCAGACTCTCCCCCTCCAGTTCTTTATTTGCTTTAATATGCTTCTTGCCTGAAAAAAATGTTATCTGGTTTTCTCCACTTCCACTAATTTTCTTCTTCTCTTCATCCTAAACATCACTATTTCCTGAAGCACATTAAGCCAGCTGAATATTTTACTGCCACAATGCAGTTTCGGTTTTGCACTTCCTTTTTCTTCTCAGTCTCTTTTTCAAACATTTCAGTGTTTTCCTGCTTCATGTCTGAATTATCAGTTTAAATACATCACCACTACTGTTGACCCTGGCAACTGAGGATATTGAAACACTTCTGCACTGCCCATGGATGCTCTGCTCTGGTCACTCAGCTATCAGTGGTGAAGTCCAACCATTGTGCTCCACCAGACCCTGCACAGAGTTCTGGGTGCTCTCTCTGACTTTTATCAGTATTGCCCATCCCTGGAAATCCTTTAAAGACAACAACCATTTTTTGAGAGGTATCTTCTACATGTTTCCTCTGCTGAACCAGACACACTCGGTGTTCCTAATCCTAGTACCTTTGCCACGGTGTCTGCTTTTACTTTACAGAGTGCACCATGGTTTACTTCACACAGTAGAGGCAGGGAATACTTATCACCTGCAGAAGTGTTATGATCATTTCCTTCTGACATTTTATGCTATTAAGTGGCATAAACTATGATGAAATGTCATCATTCAAATACAGCAACAAAATGAAGCTGACTCCAAACATGATCCGACTACAGAGTGTGTGGAAAACACCCCCGCTTTATCAGCAAACACTAGAAAAGTAGTTGATAATTTATGTCATAGCATTCAAAGTTTCTGAAGTCATACATTATTCATGGAAAAAGTCATCTACTTGTGTCTTTAAAAAAGACACATTAAAAAGTACAATGTTAAAAATAGATGGCATTTTATTGGAGATCATAATTATTTAAAAAGTTGGCAACAGGGCTTTTTAGTTCCTAAAATGACCTTTCAAGATGAAATGAGGAATAGAAAAGCTTCTCTGAGGAAGAAGCTATGAAAAACTCCAGTGCATAAAGAAGGCATTTACCTTTAATCTGAATTTTAGTATATTCTCCAACAAGAACAGAGACCAGTAAAATTCAGAAGTACTACTAAGTAGCAGTGTAGGTCTGCTGAATGACAGAATTTTTGACCTTGTTGTGACCGAAATTGTCGTGATACATCTGTAATTTGGAAATGCAAACTTTGCCTGGGCAGTAAATGAGAAATGCACAAATATATTGAAGTTCATAAACATGAGCAGAGAGAAATCCCTGAGTACCATTTACCTGTCTCAGTGTTGTCACATATATTATCAGTAAACAGATTTGCTTTCATTTCCCTTAATTGGTGTTCACTCTTCTGCTTACTTTCCCCCTAAGCAAAGATCATGTGAAAATATTGGTAGCATTACAATTTAAATCAACAATAAAAGCATAATTAGAGGTGGACAAACAGTTGGCCAAAATCACGCAAGAAAGCAGTTAGCAAATCTGCACTACCTTTTGAGTGACCCCTTCCTGCACTTATTTCGTATTTTTAGAGCTATGTTGTGTGTGGTCAGCCTCTGTCCATGTGCTGGGACCCCAAGTGTGACCTTCCAGTTGTTTACTGGACAAGATCCAAGGGTGGATGAATGAGAGAAATCACCAGCCACGAGATGACCAGGATGGTATGCAAAGGTATGATGACAACTAATTACTTAACCCTTTGCCTTTCTCCTATTCCTGCCTAAGGCAGAGTCAGCTCCTCAGAAGTGTTGCGGAAGAGGTAGAACTCAAAGAGCATTAGAATGCACAGCAAAAGGAAGTAGAGAGTTCCCTTGTTAAGGCCAGCTCCAGGAAAGTATCCTTGTTCAGAGAGGATGTTAAGTGCCTTGTTAAATCCTTTTGAGGCTCATGGGACTGAAAAAAAGTGCTTAAATTTAAGCATATTGTTAAATGCTTTCTAGACTTAAACTATCACTGCTTTTCTGACTAGTGCTGTGCTGTTGGAGGCCATTTTATTCCTTGGAGGCAGTGCAAAAAGAGGCACGAGGCTCTTGTCTCTGCAAGGAAGGGATAACTCTTTGCCCCAGTACACTTCTCCACTGCATTAAGCAAGTTCCAGAGAAGAAACCAAGTATTTCACCTTTATTTAAATATATTCTCCTGTTTATATTAAACAAATCTAAGTCAGTGTATTAATTACACAACTACCTTCCTCTGGAGCAGTTGCCTCCTGTTTACAGCTGACTAAATGGGAGCTGGGCACTTTGTAACAGTGCAACTTCAAAAATGAATGAGAAGAACAGAAGTGCAATGAGCAGCCACTAGCTCCAAAGAGAGCTGACTTGTAGGAAGATAAATCTGAGACACAATCAGCATGTTCACAAAATTCAGTCTCCTGCTGGATAACTAAAAGGAGCTATATTTTCTCGTGAATGTCTAATATCCCTATTAACAGCAGTGATCAGGGTAGCAAACTGCAGGTCACATAGACAATATGAAGACAGTAGGCACAGTATGTGCAGCTACAAACGAATATTACAACAGCAGAATAATAACTTTAACCTCTGCCTTCAAAAAATACCACAAATTCTATAGGTTGTTATGCACAGGAAACATTCTACATGAAAAAGTATAAACATGGCTTTAATGCAACAATATTGCATTGTCAGCTCTTGGTAATAGGTTTAATTTTAACTCAGGAAAGCCACAAAAACAAATCAAGCTTTTTGTGTCCCTTTGCATTCTTACGGTTACAAATGAGATTTCCAGCAGCTTAAATTCCAGTGTATGGTGGCTGCACATTGAATCATTAATTACCTTCCTTCTGGTAGAAAAAAAAATTGTATTGAAACCCTAAGCTGTGGTTTGTATCTTTTTAAAGAAATGCCATCTGTTAGTTTCTACTCCAGAACATTTAGAAATGCTTGCCTTAGGGGAAAAAACCCTAAAACTAAAAATGTCATTGCAGTAGTAGGAGATGGGGTTACCTCCCACCGTTTTAAATTCAGTGCTGCAGTTCTGGCCCTCAAACCCATCTTGTGCAGTGACAGGTCTGCACTGCAATATTTAACTTACACAGGCTTGGGGACCCAAAACTTTATGTTCCTTAACATAGGTCAAAGCAGAGCTAAAAAATGTCTGTAGGGAGTGGTTAGGAAAAAACAGCAGATGAAACCAAAGGGCACTTAGTCTATGTCCAAAAACATGAGGCATTGAAAATATAAAGAAAACATTAACATTTTAGGACAAAGACAAAAGTTTCTCCTGCCATTTATGTCAGTGTCTGTGCCAGGGAGAGCACTGGACGCTCAAGGGTCTCTGTGCTAAGCACTGTGTAAGCACACAAGTAGATAGTTCCATCTTTGGAAAGTTTTCAGTCTAGGCTCATTCCTTCCCTGCCTTTTGCACATATTAAGTTATGTCTCATCATTTAATGACAAAGAAGTGCTGTCAAATTAGATAAAGCAAAATGCCTGCTGTGCTTACCATCCCTTTCAGAACATATTTTATAATCCACAACAATAAAGTATAATTTATGCATTTTTATCAAACTCTGCATTATTTCAATAACATTTGCAGAGATCAGATTGCAATATGTTCTGGGAGATATGGTTTGCCCTGAGTTCATAAAATGTTATATTTTTCAGTTAAATCTCCTGCCACAATTTCATCTGCAGTTATGACTAATTTTTTATCTGTTTTGCCAGGTCTTGTTTTGAGTAGTAAGAGTTCTCAAAGCCAGATGATTTGCAAAACTTTCTTCAGTGGTCTGTGAATATTGATTTAAAGCAGGACAGAATCAATTTCCATAGCTCATTTATTGGATGTCTTTTTAAAAAGGACTTATGTAAAAGAGGCATCAAAAAAACAGTCTTTTCATAAGCTTTTAATTTATTTAAGTAAACCCTGCTGTGATGGAGGACTGTGCTCAAACGAAAGCTTTTCCAACTTTTCTATAGAGTGGGTTAAAAAGGATTTCTCACTGAAAGATAGACTATCCACTGTTCTTAAGAGAATTTTTTTTCTCTCCTGAGGGAAAAGCAGACACCTGGAGTAACCGCTTGGATCAGTTCAACAGCGAATAGGCACATCCTGCATCCCTGTCCAAATTACTGCTGTATCTCAGCACCCTTTCCCACTTTCAGGCATGGATCAGACTTCCAGGAACTATCCCCAGTTTCTCAGTGCTGCTGCTCCAGGGTTCTCCCTTCATGGATATGGACAAAACTACCCTGTTCCAAGCTCCTGAAGCAGACTGTGGAAAGTGACTGAAGTAAATGGTTGTTAGCAAAGTGGCCAGGTAATTTCAATGAGAGAAAGATGCTGGTAGTCTGTAATTCTGCTCAAATGAAACCATCTGGGACTGAAAGAATGCTTGCTCTTTGGTCAATAATTCAGGCAAGGGAGTTTTCAGCAAAACCTGTGTAGAAGCTAAAATTCCTTTTGCAATGAATACCTGCCCAGGGCAAATAGCCCACCTCTCATTTCCTATGTAAAATCCATTGTCCTCCAACTGATCTTCCAGGGAATGATCAGAACTGGACAGACTCATCCTTTATTTGGGGCTATTTAGCCTGAGCTGCACAGTGAATCTATAAGGATTTTCCTTCTGATAAGGACTCTACCAGTCAGGACTCAACCAGAACACTAACATAAGAGGCCTGTGGCATGCTAGAGTAACAATAACGTATTAAACTTACCAGTTCACTTCTGTCTCACTTTCCCCACTCCCCATCACTAATATGACCCTGCAGCAACCATAAACCCTAGTTGAGAGGCCAGGTATTGTGCCCACACTAGTGTGTATAGACTGAATTTGCATTAAGGATTGATCAGGAAGGATTATCTGGTAGTTTGCACTAACCACTGAGACAATCTGAGATAAAAATATTGCTCATAAAGAGGTGGTTAAGACAGCTGCTTTATTTTATGACTCATACACCAACAAGTATAAGACTTTCTATTGTACTAGAAAGATTTGTAAGAATCATACAGCTAATGTTATCTTCAAGGAAACTGTATCAGGAATTTTTGAATCATTAGAGTGGAAATACAAAACCAAAACCTTTTCTTGCCCTTTAAGATACATTCTACACACTTCTTTCTTTCTTTTGAATAATAAAAATCTACACATAAATATGTTTATAAAGAGGTAATTCCGTCCCTGGGTTCTGAGAGCAATAAACCAAGGCAACTTCACTTTCCTTGTTACAAACATCTTAAGATCAAGTTATACAACTAGACATAGTTGAACATACATTTGTGGTTAAGTCCATTTAAAGTTATTGGGGATAGGAAAATATATTTGGAATGTACTCTTGGTATCCAAAAATGTAAAGTTATTATATCCCAATGGTATAAACGAAGAGAGAGTAGGAATTTATATTAGGCAGTATACTGCAACAAGATCTTACAGGCAGAGAGCAGGAATAGGTTAAAAGTGGAATAGTGCTAGGGGAGGCTAGGTGGAAGATGAGTTTATGAGGTGACAGCTCTATTTTGCCTAAGCTTGTCTGGAGGTGAATGGAGAAAAGATATCTCTTTCCAAAGGGGCTTCAGTATTTCAAAATGTATTTGTGCTCCTAATCAGGTTTTACTTTTCCATAGGCAAGAAGGCCAGGCTGGCTCCAGGGTGACAATACCATGAGTACCAGCTGCCTCAGAGAGAAGATTCTGTAGAAACACGTACTGGGAGAACATAGAAATTCCAGGGAGAGAGGGAAAACTGAGCAGATACAGGTATAAATGCACATACGCATACTGCCAACCGTAAATGGCCTCCGCTGTTCCTGATCCCACTCCTTTATTCCCTCCATAAAAAAATTATGAGACCCAACTATTCATACAGCATTTCCAGAAATTTAATGGACCGTATAGATTAAACTCTGAGGGCCAAGAACTGGTGTCAGATACATCCAATGAAACCCCATCTGAGAACAGAATTTGGCTCAGATTCAGCAGGCAAATGAAAGGTTTTTTTCCACTTTGAGAAGAAACCCAAGTATGTAAAGTTTATAGGCACTAGTAGGAGAATAAATCAATTTAAGTCCATGTCACACCATTCTTTACAGTTTTGTAACAAGGTGTACTTTGTTAGATTTTAATCTGCATACATTTGAGACAGCAAAGCTCTTCAAAATCATCTTTTAATGGCATCGCAATTTATAGACAGTAACTAATTTCAAACTTCATAGCACTTGGCTTTTATGATTATTTCAAATCATTTAAATGCAAATGAATTTCCACAGAGAGAAAACATCAAATGCCCTTGAGTGGCAACATGTAATAGAACTGCGAGCAGAAATCACAGTAGGAATTTGAAGCAGTCTGATAGGGTTTGACGGGAGGTCTGTATAAAAGTGTTTGCCTAAATCCAATTTACATTTCATTTCACATTATATTCTATTTACCCATTTTGTCATTTTAATATGACTTATTTACTTAATCCTGCTCTGAAATCCAATCTACTATCAAGAGCAAATGTGGAATTCTGGTCAGGATAGGACTTACAGCAGTTTTGCATTTCAGGACAATGGTAATACAGTTTCTAAAAAAGAGCTAGCTAGCTTTTCCCCCACAGTTAATAATGTTATGGCACCACACAGCCAAAAGATTTGTGCATGCCTTAAATAATTACACTTCTTTCAAGCTAAGCAATTGTTTGCCTACTGACAGAGTAATATTTCCTGGGAGGCATTGCTAAGCTACAGTACATAAAAAATATTTGGACACAGAGTGCTAAGATCTGAACTATTCTTAATGTGAGTGCACTCTGAAAGATAAGAACTGTCCTGGAACTCCCCATTCACCAGCAGTTACAACAAAGCACCACGGGTGGGGCTTTTCTCAGCCAGATGGATTTGCAGGAGGCAGCAAGGGCTGGTCGACCTCTAGTGCTTCTTGTGGTTCCGGATAAGCAATGCAGGTAAGGATCCAGCCACAGCTCGTGTCTTGACGTCATCCATCCTCTATCAACATCCAGACTTTCAGTTACGCAATGTACATGTCCTTTTTGTTTTACCTGAGATAAAAACAACTAACTATCTATGACTGCAAAGTGACCAAATGCATTTTGCTCTGCCCTATCCCAGAGCAAATTCTGCAATAGAGCAGGCTAAACTGTGGCAATCAGCATTTGTAGGTGGGCAGAGATGATGATGCAGTTTGCACAGCTTGCAGGGGGATTTGGCCACAGCATGGACCAGAATTACACATGTGATCAAGGTATACGTGTCTGTTCTGAGGAAAGGAGAACTCCAGTGACCAGGCAGTCCCTAATTTCTCCAAATACCTGTTTTCCAGGCCCAGTATCTGAATGAAAAGGCAAAAATACATCTCAGACTCACTAATTCCAGCAAAGGCTATACACAGTATCAAGACCTCCTAGTCTGCAGGAGAGGAGAATGGGGGAACACGAGCTTGTGGTGCTGCTGGTATCTGAATATTTTCTCATTCCCTAGAGACGAACAGCACTACTTAAGACTACTGTAACAAAGTAAAAAATTTAGATCTTACGTGCTTTCAAAACCTGTCTTTTTAAAGATAACAGAAGACAAAAATACCTTCAGATAGTCAGGGCTATTCATAATTCTGTGCCACACTTCCAGCACATAGTTTGCAGAAATCCATGAATATTTTCATTTCTTATCAGATATAAATTACTGATACTGTCAGTACAATGTTTGTTGGTGAAAACTCCTACAGTTGAGTAAAATGAGTGATGGATTTGGAAGAAAATAAGAATAAAATATTGTTCTTGGTATAGAGAGATTACTAAAATTGTGTTATTCCAACAGTAGCCAATTTCACAATCAAGATGTCTTTTCTATTGCAAAGGCAATTTTTATATGTCTGCACATAAATGTCACTCCTTTGTTTATTATGTGCTTCTTTTTCATTTATTTCATTAATTTTGTGTATATTTTCTGCAAAAAGACTCCTAAGGAAGTACATTTTTCCTCTGTTTTGAGCAATTAGTCTTTTGCAAGGACGATATAACTGTGTAAAAGCAATAATACAAGGCCTTTTATCAAAAACTTATCAGCACTGTTCAAACAATGAGGCAGTTCATTAGATTTGAATAAGCTAACTCCTGGGTTAGCTTTGGACCTACAGTTTGTCAGGTTAGGTGCTGGCTTTTTTTTTTTTTTTAATTTTTCAAACTTCATGGAAAGGGGTTACTCAGATAAAGACTGGTATATTGACAAGCAGTGATCAAACAGTAGCAAACCTTTAATAATGATCTTGAGTCTTTATTACTTCCAGGTACAGTTCTACATCTACTGGTCCAGCTCCCCATTGGCAACCAGGTCTTGGTGACTGATCCCCCCTGTTTCATCAGTGAGGGGATGCTCAGAAGCTCTGCCTGGGAAATTTCCCTTTGGAAAAAAACAGGATGAAGTCTAGGGAAACAGACTCTTCCAGAGGCCACCTGCATAAAGATGAATGGCCAGGCTACAGAAAGTTTTATTCTCATCTCTCTGGTCTTTCCCCAGTGCTCTCTGCCCACACTTCTTCCTTTCCATGCCCTCCAGCTGCACCCCTGGACATGCAGACTGGAGTGTCTGGCCCTGAGCAGCACAAACCCAGGGCAGCCAATACCACTTCACCTGCCAGCAGGATCCACCACATGGAGGGGGAGACCCAAGCACTGCAGACAAAGCCACTATTTGCTGAGATCATCAAATCACAGTTTGCTGAGATTTGCAAAGTACAGTTTTCTGTAAGGAGATGTAAGTCCCTTCACTATGAGGTTATGCTGCACAGAGGCCATAAAGGGCATGTCCTCAAAGACACCTCTGGATTCTGACCTCTGTCTCTCTGGCTGCAAATCGTTTTAGGTTTCACTCAGTTCTGCAGTGAGGGTTGAATGTCTTGCACAGCAGTACCATTCAGCCACTTCAGGTGTGCATACAGTCAGGTCCTCCCACAGGCTGATGAAGTATCTCAGGGAAGAGCTAAAATCCACTGCCAGAAAATTTGTAACAGTAGAAACTACTCTTAATAAATGAAATATGTGGAACTTATATCAAAACCAAAATCTGTCAGGAAGCAACATAACTCACCTTTGCTTATTCACACCCAATACCAAATTACCTCTTTAATTTCTTCCCTTTTCTACTGACTTTTTTTTTCATGTAGCAGTAGGATGCTTCTGGTAATACCTGGAAGCCCCTATTTTAACCTTTGTTTCCTCTTCTGTGACAGAATTAAGATTTTTCTTCCTGCCACTGTTGATAATATTTTCTGAATTTAGATATGGCTGTTACATGATAAAAGAAATAATAGAAATTTCCACTGTGAGATAGAAACTGCAAAAAACCCCTAGACTTTAGGCAATATACTTCAAGCACTTACAGTACACTTCTAAGCCAGGAAACACTAGTGTTAACATAAGAACAGTTCCTTTGCAGACATCTGATACCATTCTCCCAAACCTGCTGAGTGAACTGCTTTTTTTCCTATGTTTGTTAAACCCCCCTTTACCCAGATGGCGTGGTGTCAATAGGTCATTTTACCCATAACATCACCACTTTGAACAAATTCTATATTTTTTAAGCAAATACTTCAGTGGCATTTATACTGCAGGAAAGAAGGAAGAAAACACAACAATAATGCAATTGAACTATGATCTTAAAAAGCAGCTGGCTGGGAGACAGAGTTCCAGTTTTATGACTGGACAAAAACCCAGAGGGAGAGGGGGAGATGTGACTGTTCCGTTTCTATCCACAGATTAAATATGATGTGGTAATAACGAAGATTGAAGGAAGATGCATCATATCCAGGCCAGAACTGAACAAGTGTCCTACCTCACCACAGTGTGAAAATAAGGGACAGACTTCCATAGAGGACATATACACATCCCATATGTACGCCACATTATTTACAAAATATTCATTAACATTTCAAGCTGACATGAAAATTATTAGGTTGCAAAAAATACTGGTTAACTGTTCTTCATTGCAAAGATTTCTGCAATAAAAAGACTACTGAGATTATGGGGAACTCACAAAACAGTTATTTACTTAGAAAAAAGGACATTTAAAAAATAAAAATAATATATACAAAATCTAGCTCCATGTATATGCATGAGTTACTACACACACACAAAACAAAGTATTTAGGATAAAAAATAATATTCAGTGTCTGGCAAAATATTCAACATTTTCTTCCAATATAATCATCTTTTTAAACATGGTAGGACCTTTTTGCAGGTCAATCAGTTTTCAGGCAAGCTGTAATTTAAATCAGCTCCATTCATCATCTAATGTGGATATTTCACTGAAAAATAATTAAAACTAACCACACTACTCGTGTCTCCTTGTCTGTCAGGTACAGACCACTGTTGTGCATGCACATTGCTAATCTCAGGAAAGGAAACCTTGCAGAAAGGACAAGGAGGTGACAAAGCAATTGCCCACAGTGGGTGGTTTGAAGAGTTGTAATAAAGAGGCGCTCCCTGCTCATGCTACCTTCATCTCACCTGAACTCCAATTTGATGACTCATTTTCATTGCCTACATCACCCTTTAGGCTAATAATGGAAATAGATAGCTCTCCTGGCAAGCACAGACACTATATCAGAGCTTTCCAACTATATCTATATTTTTTCAGCACCAAGATGATTCAGTTTGTTCATCAAAAGGGTCTCAGATTGTTTAATCTCCTTTATCAGCCCTGCTTCTGTCTCAAAGCTTGCAAAGGCTCCTGCTCCTTAAATTGCTGCCTTAATCTAAGCCAATGCAGTGCATATTTCCCTTTTCTACAGAATGATGTTTTGATGCCAAAGAGAAGGAGCATGAGAGAGAGAAATAATCTTGGCACTCATTCAGGCTGTTGTGAAGAAAAAGAAGGGAAAAAAACCCAGACTGCCAATGGGGATTTCCTCTGTAATAAGCCAGATGGCATCATAGGATGCTTGGGGAGATTGTTTCTGTCTAATTCTCTTCAGTAGCAGAAACTGCCAAGGCCTGGCCTTTGTGGTAAAACCAGTGACTAGCTATTTTATATTCTTTCTCTTTGCTGTGCATGCTGTCCCCACCTGTCACTAATGCCTTTGTAATGCAGTCGGTGTCTGATACAAGCTCCTTCCCCTCCTTTCTCTCCCTCACTTCTGGACTCCCAATAATATTTCCTTTCCACCTATACCACAACATGGATGCAACATTTGCTTTTTATCCCAGTGACGTCAAGTTAATTTCTTTCAAGTGCAAAATGTTTCACATAACATGGGGAAAACCAGCTGTGAAATTTCTAAAGGTTGCCATTCTGGCAAAAGACAAAAACAGGGGTTGACGCAGGGAAATGAGAATCCAGTGTTCTGTAAAACACACGTTCAGAAGCTCAAATGTCAAGATGGACAACCTACTTGAAATGCTGGCTGGGGTCACAAGGATTTGTTTAATCTATATTTATAAATCTTATTTATATACATTTATAGCTATCTATCTGCTTCTATGGGGTTTTTTTATATCTGCAAAACTTTGGTATTTCAGTTGTATTCTGAATTGTGCATTCAATCTCTCTGCATACCAGATGGATAGTAGTGACTGTTTAAAAGATGGAAAATCTTATAGAAATCTTCTATGGGATTGCTAGGTTGTTTTTGGTTCCTTGGAGTCAGATCCATAAGCTGTCTGCCTGCCTTAAGGGCCTGTATATCCATTGCAAGGACAAAATCGTTTTTCCTCTCCAGTCCTATCGTGTATTCAGCAAAGAGCAGTTAGATATTTTAAACTCTCTCTTTGCTGAGAGCAAAGTAGCATTTTCCCACAGCTTTCTGAAGCCACTCCTTTCTTTTTGACATGGTTCTTTGTCTCTAAGTAGTCATCATGTGCAGATATCACTGCAGCAGAGTAAAGAAATACATCCCAGAGTATCATTTCATATAGGCAATACAGCTGCTAATGGCTATTGTAGCAAAGGCAGTTACAAAACTTTGCATGCTGTGCTGGTAAGGAAGGTGCAGAGCTAATGCAGAGATGTCGGCTGAGATACAGACAGTGCTGGTTGGCAAAAACAGGACTGCAAGAGTCATAAAAACAGCAACATTTATAATCTGATTATGACATTTTCATTGATATACTGTCAACTGGGATAATCTAAAGGCAATCAGAAGTTATTTTCTTTATCTAGGTATAAAATAGCAGCAAACAGGCTTACAGGAATTTTCTAAGATAAAGTATTTAATTTCTTCTTGGAAGTAAAGCCATGTAGATAGCTGTCTTATTGAGCGGCTGATGAATGTTTCAAGATATAAACATTGGTGTTTTTTTCCAATTAAACAAAGATGTACCATTTTCACATTTTTGGATGAATAACAACAGTCTTTATCACAGTGTTTACATTTAAATCACACATACTCTTTAAATGTACGAAGAGAAATCTGAGGACTGTCAACTGAAAAATCATAAGCAACTTCTTGCTTCTCTCCCCAGCAGCTTTCCATGACTCTGACAGCAGAACAGAAACCAAACCCTGAAATCAAGCCCTGAACCATGGCAGGCCTGGTCCCAGCACATCCTGGAGAGATCCTCCACCTATGTTGCAGCTGAGACTGGGGACAATATTTGGCAGAAAACATCTCTTGGCAGCACCCAGCAAAGGAAGTCTTGGCAATGGGGGAGCTAGATGGTGCCCTGTGCAGTGAAGCAGAACCATGGGCTCCCCACCAACCAGCATGTTGTCCCCTGAAGGGGGAGAGCCCAAACACCCCCAACCAGTTCCCTGTGTGGCCCCTGTGCCTCCAGCACTGCTTTTCCCTGCCCCAATCCTGCTACATTACTTCTGGTGGAGGCGCAGCTGTGCACACCCCGCCAATGCCTGGGCTGGCCCTCTGCCCACAGTATAGCAGATTACAGTTCTCAGAACTGCTCTCCAGGGCCAGCATGAGCAGGAAATCAGGATTTCTTGACACTGGTCTAATGCTGGAAGAGAGATCAGCCAGGCAGAACTGATGAGGCCAAGAGATAGCTTAACATCAGCTCTTGCCTAGTGCCTTCCTCTGCTACAAAGCATTGCAGCCAAGGCATAACCCAAAATTCAAGCCAGTACATTTGAACAGGGCAATAACAACAAAGCCATTTTTTTCACCTCCCAGCTGTGTGTTGAGCATTGTTTCTTGTCCATGACCTCATGACTATTGGGTAGAGATTGCTCATCCCCATGGTCAGCATTCCCTGCTGTGGCCCCAAGGTCCAGTGAAAGCTGGTGCTGCCAGGTGCCTGTGCCTGCCCCTACAGGGGCTTTCTTGGACCCCAGGTGGTCTCATTTAGTGCCTTGGGAACACATCCAAAGACAAGAAAAAGAAATCTTTGCACCCAACAATTTTTAAACCCAATATAGAACACACCAGACTGACCTTGACTTTGAGTGAGATGCTTACTTTCATTATTGTGAGTTTTATCCTAAAAAACAACTCTGAATTTGCCCTAACTCAGGTTTACTTGGGTTAGAAGTTATAGATGACAGCTGGGCAGACTTCAGCAAAATGATGTGTTTGTTCATTCTCACAGAGTTTTGGTTAATTTGGCAATGAAAGATGTAGCTTAGAATCAGGATAATAGGAATAGCTATATCACAGTAAATTAGTGGGGTACTTCTGGGACATTAATGGAATCAGATGCCAATATCTGTGTTGGTTTAGGAAGGCTCTATGTTTTGCCTCCAAAAAGATCCTTTGCCAATAACAGTAAAGTTCATGTTGTCTGTTCAATAAGATAGCACCTATTTTCTAAATATATATATATTACTACTAATGCCTCAAACTATTGAACAGCTGTGAATCCTTCCATACTCCAGGCATTTGTGTGACCTCTATAAAAAAAAGATGTTGATTTTGGAGGCATTTAAAATGTTGACTATTAATGACCATTAATAAGTAAATTCTCTGCTGTGGGAAATGTCTGTTTTGACTACATGATTATAAAAGTAAGCTTTCAGGAAATTTGGAATCATATTGTCTCCGAGGCAAGAGAAATGTGTTGTGGAACACAAGATTTTTGAAAATTACATATAGATGTATAAATGGCAAAGACTTAGACTGTATTTTTGAACTGGGCTTGCCTGTGGAGACCTTCCATGAAAGAATATTCAGTAGAGCTCTGATCTTGATAACAACTGTCAAATACCTGGAAAATGCAGTGTCTCCTGGAAGGCCTAATGCAGTGAGGGGAAGGAGCTCAGGTTGAAGCCACATTATCATAGTTTTTAAATTGCAGTCTCTGCTCTGACAATGCACATAAGTTTAATGTGCGAACACAGTACCAGGAGACCTCTTATCAATATGTTCACTATGCAAGGGTAAGCTTAGAAAATTCCAAAGCAAGTTGATAAATTTCCATAAAAGTGTTGCCAGCCCATAATCAGATGGCCAGGAATTCCCAGTTGCACCAAAGATAAAAACTGATGATATGAATTTGTCCTTGTTTGAACCAAGCACTCCTACTGAAATCAGTAGTATCCACATGTACTGATATCAGTCCTTTGCCGGCAAAAGCTATTTTTCTGCCAGTCTGCAGATTTAGGGATTTTCTTAATTTCTCTTTCAAAGAGTGAAAATGAAAAGACAACATAAAACAAAAACTCAAAGGACTCCATTCCATTTAGATTTAAGTTGTTTCTATTTGGCAAGCCAAAACCCGCCTTTGGCCTTCATTTGTCTTTTTCAGTCATAGTCTACTGCTTCCTTTCCTAAAATTCAAATGCAATACCTATTGGTGAGATACCATGCTCTTACTCAGTTTCTTCTAAAGCAGCTCTGCAAAATATACTCTGTAATTTTTCCAAATCTGGAAACTGAACATTTGTTTAATGACTTGTTCCCACCAGGAAGAGTTCAAATCAAAACCTTCCTCCCACCTCAATTTTGTGTTTTTCCTTTTCTGTGACTGCCTCACAAGTGCGGGCAGCTGCAAGCCTGAGAACATGGACATTAAATGTAACTGTATTTTTTTAAGCTGGAAAGGCTTACACCATAGGAGAGCTAATTAAAGTTACTTTGTAGTGAAAAAGAATGTCATAGAAACATCCAATTTAACTGAGAAGATAGAGAAACACAAAGACAAAGCCAGTCTTTTTCTAAACTTCCTTTAAAGAGAAACTTACCAATAGGATTCAGAAGTTTTCTGCAGTTTCATCTAGTGCCCTTTTGACCCCTGCCCCCTGCCCCTGAATTATTAAATTAAAGGCCAGAAAGCCTCGCTTTCCCAGCTTTGCCCATCTTAGTTAATTTATGTAGTTGCCATCTGAGGGGTTTTTTTGTTTGTTTTTGTTTTGTTTTGTTTTTTCCTGGATGGAAATGAATTTCAGAAAGCCTTTCACCTTGACAGGAAGACACCTAGGAATGAAGAATCTACCTTCATTCCCAGCTGAACACGCCCTGGTAGAAGTATATGTCCTTCTCCCAGCTCCCACACCCAGGAGGGCAGAGCAGGAGCATCACGCCAGCCAGGACTGCAGAAGTGATATGGGAATGGAAACACAGCACAGCACCTGCTGTGGATGGAAATCATTTGGCCTGGCACAGTGCTGTGCAGATGAAATAGCCTCTCCTTCTGCCTTAACCTGAGGATGAAGGTAACACCACAATGTCAGACAGCTGCTACAGCAGACCCTGCAGTTCCCATAAGTTCCAGTAGTGATTTAATTTTTACAGTTGTTTACTTAGAGGCTTCACTTTTAATAATTCTGAGAGACGGAACAAAGCAAAGCAATGCAGACTAGCATTCTCTCCAGCCTCTTTTCTGTAGTGGCGCAAAGAGGAAGAAAGTATTTCTACAAATTTCTGACTCAAGTATAAAAATAAAATTTACATTTTTCATATTTGAAGGCAGCCAAGGAAAATTGACCTCATGGTATGAACTCTAAGAAAGCTCAGGAGGGAGAAATTAAAACAATTAGTAGTAATTACCACCAAAATTATGGCACTGAATAGGACAGTGCCCAATAATGAGAGGTCACAATTACCAATGCGCCCTTCTGTATGCTCATTTGTCTTCTTGGTGTTGTAGTCATTTGTGTTGTCCTTCTGCACAGCAGGATGCCCAGTGCCACACTCCTTTTCCTTTTATGAGAAGTTCACAATAAACAAGGGTTCAGCATGTTCAGAGCAGCAGTTTGTGCCTTCAGAGGACTTGGAATAATATGGACTTTACTTTCAGTCTCTTTGTAAAGAAACTTTACTGCATCTCAGCTTTATTGTCTTTCACTTTATATGTTACAAAGGAATGAAGCTAAAAAGGTGAGCAAAACTGCATTATTTTATATTTTCACCCAAATAAATGGAACCAGAATCAAACTTTCTGTTCTTCTTCAGGCACATAGGATTTGCACACAATAGGGAGGTTTATCAGAGGATTATATGGATGGAACTGATTCACAGAATGATTTGGGCTGGAAGGGACTTTAAAGATATTGTTGGACCTAGTTCCCACACCACACCATAGGCATGGACATCTTCCACTAGACCAGGTTTCTCTAAGCCTTATCAAACCTGGCCTTGAGCACTTCCAGGGATAAGGCATCTACCCCCTCTCTGGGGAACCTGTTCCACCATCCTCATTGTTAAAAATTTCTTCCTTCTATCCAATCTAAATCTGATCTCTGCTAATTTAAGGTTATCAGCCCTTATCCTATCACTGTCCTTATAAAAAGTCCCTCTCCGACTTTTTTGTAGACCCCCTTATTCAAGTTACTGATGGAGCCAATAAAGCTAGGACAGAAATAAACCCTTTTAGTGACATCACAGTATAACACTGTTTGCACAACAGTAGTATCCACAGAAGATTTTTAATAAAACTAGCCATCCTGATAATTTAATGGACTCATTTTGGGGATCTAAAACTTGAAACCCGTGATTTCCTGGAGAGGTCACCTACACCATGTGCCTAATCTGATACATTTCTACAGATTCATAGTAATTCTGCAATTTGTAATGTTGGTCCAACAGCAAATCAACACAAAGGCATTTTGTTACTTAAAGCTTCCTAATTAAAAGAAGGCATTTTGGGTCAACCCTTGTCTGCTTAATCAAAATGTTTTGTTTCAGCACAAATACAAAAGCAAACTTCAAAAAGTAACATTAAAATGATAAATTACATTATTCCAGAAAATTCCTCACACATTATAGCAACTCTATTTAAGCTACTTTTCACAGCCAAATCTCATTCAAATCAATACTGTCTTGAAGGACATTTGATTTCAACATCACAGCATTTTCTAAAGGACAAGTATTAAAAAAATGTTCCCATAGCTAAAAGTGGACATAACATTAAAAAAACACCACAGTCAGCATAGTGCATCATGTTGTTTATAATCTAGAGACAACAACAAAATTTTTAGAAAATCTAAAAGTCCAATAAAAGTTCCCAGGAATTGTTATCTGATATGGCATAGACAAAAACATACTTCTTTCCTTTCCTCTTATAGATCCATAAGTGCCAGTTCAATCACGTCCCTTCTGGAGGCTGCAGCCTTCATCAGAAGGCTGGCAAAGCAGGCTGTCAGAGCACTCTAATTTACTTCAGGAAAAATCAATTAAGATAACTTAAGTGACTTTAACTGGGAAATTGCTGGGGACAGTAATCACCACTGCAGACAGTGATGAGTACATGAGAATGGCAACTTCTTCCATCAACATATTTCTACCAAAGTGGGCATCTCTCCATTGGTTCAACATCCTAGCCAAAGCCCTCTCAAGTCAACAAAATTTTCAGAATTAAAAAAGCAGAATTAACAATTAATCCATATTCAAAATTTGGCTAAGAAACAATACTTCTCAAAGTATTCTTTTGTCATGTTTTTACACACACATACATACATACATACACATATACACACATATATAGTTCCCCAGGCACTCTTGTGATTGAGTAAACTAGGCTGAAGGAGAATGTCTTGATAAAGTCAACACTGCGTGTCTGAATCAGTACTACAGAAAAAAACAAATGTCACTCCGCTGCTTCTGCCACTTCAGCACCACTTCAAAGGTCACTAATTCCTTGAGAAGCTGCCATAAATAGCTTGCATCTTATACAGAAATGTTCTGCCAAAATATTAACTCAGAGTTGCCTTATATTTTCACCTGCAGTCATCAATACTTTTGACAATCCTTTGCTAGAACATGCTTTCCATCTTAATACCTTATTAATTCCATGGCTACATCTTTCCCCACACTCCCACAGTAATTGCAGGACTCCCACTCAAGTTTTGCTGACACCAAGATGTGGAAAACATTCTTCCCAGATGGGAAACTCTCTTTGTATTGATGTAGCCCCTGTTAATAGAGCAGTGCTTCTTCCTATTCCTCCCCAAAAGTTAAGCTACAGAAGCAAAGCCTTTTTTTTTTTTTTTTAATGTTAGTTTAAAATGAGTCCACAGTAGTGCTATTGAAAGTATTAAAATGGTGGAGGGGAAAAAATTTGCATCCAAACCCAGCAGTTCAATAGGACCAGAGGTTTCCCCTGTGAGACATGGCCTCGGTTAAGCAGCAGCTTTGACTCTGCTCTTCTTGCACAGGCAGCCTTGATGAGAAACACAAAAAGTGTCTCCTGTGAGCATTACTACAAATAGGGCACCTTGTATCATTGCTTGCTACATGAAACAGACTATGCACATGAGGAAATGAATAATCTCAGGAGAGACAAGACTGGTGCTTCTGCACATGTAGCAGCTGAACTATGCGTCTCAACAGGAAGTGCACATAGTGTGTGTACAGTCAAGAACCAGAGAGAGAGAAAGCAGGGGGGAGAAGATACCATCCCCTCAAGCCTTACTGCAGTCAGGCAGTGAGTACTGCAGATGTTGCACCACTGGAATCCAGCTAAACTTCCCTCATCTGCAGAAACCTCCCTTATCTGCTGCCTGGTGGAACAGAAGGGTTGTCTTCTGCACATCGCTGTTTTCTGACCTCCGTGGGTAAAGATGACTTTACCACAGCCACCACAAGGTTCCAAAGATCATGGAGGATGTTGTCTAAAAACCAAAATCCTGACAAACATTGGAAGACATTACTGGGCAGCACAGTAAACACTGAGCTGGAATAAGTGAAGGGCTTTGCTTCAGAAAAAATACTGTGAGTAAAAGAAAAGTCAGAAGAAAGCAGCCATACAGAAACTGTATTTTTAGGTGTAGACATATCTCCAGAATATAATGAAAAAAGTACATGGGTTCCATATCCTGCCCCTCAGCAGAGCAAATGTGAACCTTGTTGGTTCAGAAATATAAAGGCTTAGAAAAAAATTAGAATTCACTGGATGAACCAGGTATATAAGACCAAATAGTTACGCTCAAAAAAAGCATTGAAGATGCTTCTTTGAAATATTTCATCCAGTCTTTTGATGCTTGCAAAAATTTCTAGCACTAGAAATAATCTAGAGGATAAAATTCAAAACCTAAACCCTAAAAAGTATGCTACCCAAGGGATGAATACTGTAATTATCTAAAACCTGTTATGCTACTTAATAATGTGTGGTCTACATGGAATCAATAGGACTAACTCAGCAGGCAGACAGCAAAATCTGTACCTTAATTTCTTTTCTTACTTAAATTAAAAGGCTCAATTTCTGCAGGATTTTCAAGGTCCTTGTAATCTTCAGACTTACCTTTGAATTTTTCATTTTCTTCTGCTACTGAGGAAAGTCTTGTTTTCAAACTGGCAGCTTTGTATTGTTGCCTCAATGAATGATTGCAGCAACTTGAAGCCTGCGATGAAAATAGCAGCAGTTTAGGCACAAAGCAAAATACGAATAACAAGTAAATGCATCATGTAATTTCCACGGTCATACAGCCCCTCCCCTACTAAAGGTCCTTTTCCACATCCTTTGCTGCACAATTAATGATGTATTTTCTTCTTGTTCCCCCTTCCTCCAGGAGTGTTGCTAAGGTTCAAGGTGCAACAATATCACAGTAGAAATATTTGCGTTCATTTCTAAAAATGATCAAGCTCACATTAAAAATATCTTCATATTCAGCATATATTTCTATTGTTTTCTGTCCTATTTATCCTGTTGAAGCTGGTTAAGCTACTGGAAAAATCAGCTAAACAAGTGGAAAAGGTTGAAAACATTTCTTTAGAGTTCGTCCCCGTATTCAGCTTTGGTATCTGAGTTTTGCTGACTCAGTTTTGCTGAATGAGTGGCTAACCTGACACTTTTCAGCCAGTGATTAGTCACAGGTAAGACTTTTATACAGTTGAGTCAGCTCTCGCTCACCAAAAGATTCAGAAAGTTCTGAGCATTGACATCTTCTGTTCAGCTTAGTCTCAATACCCTGAGCTAGGCAGCTAAGCCCTTTGTGCAATATGGTAAGCATTTTGGACCAGTATCTACAGCTTTACTGTAGACTTTAGCCAGAAGAAAAAAAGTCTTAAATCTCACCTCAAAGTGTTTCTGAGAACACACAGACCTTTTACTAATTTAGAGATTTTTGTGTTTCCCTGTGATAGTCAAGGGTGGGAATGCTGTGCCCACATACACACCAGAAGGAAACTGGCCACAACTGATGACCCTAGCTAGGTAGGGAAGGGATATTGAAAACTTCTGCTCCAATTTCCTAACTCAGAAATTTTCATGTGTTGCATAAAGAAGCCTTGGAGAAGGAAGCAAGCCCATATCTCCCTTTACCCAAGCAAATGCAAGTCTTATTGGGCAAGAGAATCCTGTTGAGGCTTGCTTTCTTTCTGGTTCAATAACTTGAATTACTCCTTGAGCCAAGGGGATGGTCTGGTGCTGCAGAGTTGCTCATAGATCTAATCCTCTTGGGGTGGTAGGAGCTGGAGTCTGAGGAGGAGGCCATCAAGACTCTGCAGACATTGCTGACGTTTCCCCAGCTCACAGAAGTGCTTCTGAGAACTTAGCACAAGGCCCTGAAAATTGACTCAGAGATCATTAGGAAGCCAGCAAAGTGCCTGGTACATGGATTGATGTTTTCTGAGAACTGCTGCAAAGGAAGCAGGTGGTTGCATCTGCCAGCTGCAGTTCTTCCAGATTCTGCTTTGAAGCCAGGATGAATGTTGTTCCAATAATCAAGTATGCAGGCTGCAGAGATATATGACTGGGATGCGTCCTAACTGGAAATGATGGGCTGCGTTGCTTGTGCAGGTAGTGGCTCCAATGTCAGCTGGGCTTATAGACAACCTCATCTCTTGCAGGCTCCTCTGAAGTGCAATGCAGTTAATATTGCAAATAAACCAGGATTCTGGTCGCACAGCAAGAGGAATGTGTCCAACTGGCAGAGAGAATAAATACTTCTCCAAACAGGCAGTAATCAGTTAACATTACTCTAAAACAAACATTGAGAAAGCACAGCACTTTAGCAATTAAAGGTCCAAATTTGCAAAATTAATTAGTGTTTCCCACAGCATAGCACTCTACTTATGAACAGCTCTATTGTAAATGTATGATGCTCTAATATGAAAAGAGAGCATTCTTATGTTAATTATCTAATTAACTAATCTGGGCACAATTAGCAGCTGAAACAGCACAGCATTACACTCTCTTCTTTCTTCCCTTCCAGATTCAAGATTGCCTTTAAATACGTACTTTGGAGTGGCAGGGGACCCTGGTGACAGGGCTTGCCACCACGTTAAGCAGATCTCAGTGCCAGCAGAAGTTCCAGTGAGCAGGCACTGGAACAGGACAGGCAGTAATATCTCTGGCACATAATTTAGGAGGGGTAAAGTCATCTATTTAATCTCACCCCTACAGATAGCCAGCCCTCCAGGGAAGCCATCCTTGTCACTTCACAGAAAATCAGCACAAAATGCTCAAGAATACAGTTGTCTGTTTCTCTGTCCACTTGGAAACCCAACACCACTTCACCAGATCCCCCTGAGAGCACTATTTTCCAAAGGATGGATCAGTGACTATTTTAGAGCTCTGAAAATAGAGAGTCTCTTTCATTTCTACTTTGCTGCCAGAGTAGCTATTGACTTCACTAAAGTTTACTGTGGCATGAAGAGAATTAGTGAACTGTGTGCAGATCTCTGACAAAAATTTACCAGAGAGAAGAACATTTGCTGAAAGAGTCTAAATCAGCCTCAGAGGGTGGCTTAGACAATGTCTCAAAGTCTTAAATCAGATTACATCACAATGATCCTAAACCAGGGGCAGAAATTAAAGAAGAATATTCATTTTAATGTTTTCACGTTCCTACATTTCTACACCTGCATCACATGACCTTTTTTATGCAAGAGTTTGGAGTTGTGTTCAGTAATTAAAAAGGGTAGAAAAAGGAAACATAAGCTGAGACTGACAAGTCCTATACAGAATTGTACACAATGTTGATCAATTTAAAATAGTTTTTTTTTGGGGGGGGTGTTTTTCTTTTAGAGTTCTTTTTGTCTGCTAGTTTAGGATTTTCCATTAAGAAATTTTGGGTAGATCTACCATAATGCTCCACCTCTCCCACTCATTCAATGCTGTCTGATCAGGAAAGGAATAGTAGTCACATACCTTTGTCTTTGCAGTCCAAGGCTGGTTTTCAGACAGTGCTGATCTACTATGCATTATAGAATTACAAAAAAAAATTATATTGGGAAGAACTGGAGTGGTTAATCTAATTCAATACCAGCAAGATCTGCTCCACTAAATCTGCTTGCTCTGGACTTGTCCTCTTGAGTTCTGAGCATCTCCAAGGATGGAGACTCCAGCACTTCTCCAGCCAATCTGCTCCACTTTTTCCTACTCTTCCAGTGAAAAAAAAAATCCTAATAGCTAACTGGAATTTCCTGTCTTCCAAGCTGTGTCTGTGCCTTTTGCCCTTTCACTGTGAATCTCTCATAAGAATCTGGATTCATCTTCCCTACAGTGTCCCAATAGGTAGGTGCAGGCAGCCAGGAGACCTCCCTTCAGCTGTTCCTTTTCCAGGCTTAAATAAACCATCTGCCTCAGCTTCTCCTTCTACATCACTCGCTCCAATCCCACTCTGGTAGCCCCTCCCTTGGACTCACTCTGTGTGGTTGATACCTTTCTTGTGCTGAGAAAGACAGAACTGGACTCAGTGCTGACTGACCTCTGCCCTGTGCCATGTCATGGGGGATGATCAGTCCTGCTGGCTGCTGACTGCACTTCTGCCCAGGCAGCTTCACAGAGATGCTCTGGGTTTGGAACGTTGCAGCAATTTGGTGGACAGGTTCTGAGAAACCTGAGCTGATACTGAGTTTGGCCTGGCCTTCACCAAGCAGGGGTGTAGTAGACAATGCCAGATGTCCCTCCTGCATGAGTTGTTATGCAGGTCTGTGCAGCTTCTCAGTGGGCTGCAGTCACAGGCACCCACCTCCAGCACAGGACCCAGTCCCTGCACACAAGAGCCCAAAAAGTAGATCTGCATGGACCAGGAAAGCCTTTGCCCAATGTCTGAGAATTCCAGACTGATCTCTGCTGCACCCCAGTATAGCTCACAGCATAACTCCAGTGAATAAATCCCACAGGGAGAAAGAATGAATCATCTCAGCAGCAGCATTGCACTGATGAAACTCCTAACGCAAGTAGCCAAAAGCTGCCTTGCCTGCCCTCAGGTCCAAGAAGAGGCACTGGCATTGGTCCATACTCTGTGTATGGACATGACCCCAGCGTGAGATTATGAGCAGTCCATGTGCAATGCAGGGGGAGGGGGAAAAGGCTAAACAAGACAAGAAAATAAAAGAGAGAGGAGATGATTCCCAGACACCATCACTAGGTCACGTATCCTCCAGCATGTGTTGTGTAAGTCAGCTCTTATTTAAAACTCTCTATTAGTTCTTATGTTAACTTGTTCACAGAGGGTAATCCTGCGAATATGTGCTTCTGGCATAACAGCTAAACTAGGAAAGGACTTACCACATTATATTTCCTTGTGAAAGGAAAGGGGACTGATTCTTCCAAGACCTTGAAATATAGTGCTAGGCAGCTATTAATAGCCTTTGTCAGAGTGAATCATCATCCTCATCTCTTAAACAATGACTCATGAATTAGCCACATAAGTAATTGCATCTACTGACCTCTACAAGCAGAAATTAAAAAAAAAAAGATCCACAAAAAAAAAAAACCCCACAAAAAACAAATAAAACTACATAAGGCATGTAAAGTTCCATCATATCAATAATTAACCATAACTGACTAATAGGATGAAAAAAAGAACTGCCTGTCCTTGCTGTGGGATATATCAGCATACTTAATACATGTTACCAAATCCCACCACATTTCCATGGGTTTATTTGAACCTTGCATGATTTGTATAAATCCATAAGAACCATTCTGAAATTCTCCAGCTGCCTCAGAAGGTACCATGAGATGCCCTGGATACCTTTATGACACTATTTCTAAAGCAAGACTTTGAGGCAGTAGAGCCTTTTCTTACAAGCTGCAATGAAGTTAGACACCTACCAGTTCTCCAATCAAATCAAAGTCAAAATCTCAAATCCCAACTTTTCACAACACACCAGGGCTCCAATGTTCATGGGGGCCTCCAAACACCATGAGAATAATTGTCCTGCCTGCTCGTAAGAAATTACTGTACCAAGAATCTTAGGGGATGCTTTTTAAAATGTCTTCATTTCATGAAAATCATCTTCTTTTTTGAGAAACAGACAGTGTTTTAGGAGCACAAGTGCTTTAGGGGCAAAGCCCCCAAATTTCAGTCATATCTACAATAATTTGCCAAACCACGTTTTCAAGCTAGAGGCACTAAATGCAGCTGTATGACCTAGCATGGATTTTACCACTGTACAGAGCCTTTGGAGCTCCACTAAGGACACCACAGAGTCCAGTAAGGCATCTGTCTACTGACAGGAAGCCTGTTTTTTGTCTTGAAACAGCCATTTCAGAATTTCCTCTTTATCCACACGATTATGGAAAATATGTAGAAAAACAGCATCCTGTGTCTTACATTACAAATTGCTATTAAGCAACAATCTTTGAATTTTGCTATGTGAGTGCAAACTTTTACCATCAATCCGGAGGCAAAGTATTTTCATATATACATAAGAGACACTCATGACCTGCTTCTGGATACCACACTATCTGAAAAAAAATGCGCCATGCAGTGTTAATCAAACATAAAAATTTCTGGTTTATTTCTTGAGTACAAGTCTTGATGATGTGTTTTTTGGGAAAGATCTTCATGCAATAAGTTGTGAAAGTACTGAAGTTCATCGTCTTTTGGGACCTCTTAGCGAGTGTTTCCAAATTCCATACGTTAACACATCCACAGAATTTGTTACAAATATTACTATTTTGTGCTAGAAAGTTTATAACAAGATGCTGGCTGGCTACCAAACCACTAACTCTCCAGGACTGGCTTAGGGACAATTCAGTGTGTTATTTAATGAAAGAGAGTATATGGCCTATGAAAGCCTGTAAGGCTCACTTCACAACGTGGTTTACTCTCTCAGTGATCTTGCTTGGCAGCTCCCTGCTCAGCGTGGAGCCCCACCCAGGCCAGCTATGCTGAACCCAGACTGTCATCTGAGCCATTGAATCTCCTCTTTGCCTCAGATGGTCTCAAATTGCATTCAGACTCTCCATTTAGAAATAAAGGCAAATGGTCTGCACAGACATCACCCTTTATATAGGATGGAGTGCTGATGCCCTGCTGTCATTCAGCAAGCAATTACAAAGACTGCATTTAGTGGTAAAGCTGAACTTTTGGTAATGCTCACTGATACTTCATTTTAGAGTTTGGGTTTTTCTCCTTTTTCTGAGAGGAAGATCAGTATCATGCTTTCCCCTTCCATACTGTCTTTCATCCCAAAATACTTCCCAGTTTAAACATATGTTTTCAGAATTGTTTTTTTCCATACGTTCTGAGCCATGGGAATAACAAAAGCACTGTGGTGTAATGGGCAAAGCATCACTGCTTTTAAATTGAGGTAGGGAAGCAGCAAATATTGCCTTTACCAGGAACTACAAGGGTAATTAAAATAACTGGAACATCAGGTTAATTAAAAATACTCTATGACCTAGGAAGATTGTTACTGAGTCCAAATGATCAGATCACTCGTTTAAGATTGTCCACATAAAGAAGATTTTTGTATAAAAAGAAACTGGTACTTTTCATATTAAAAAAAAAAGGGTGTGCAGATCCAAACGAGGTGCTTCTGGACTCAAAGGAGATATCTGTGCATGCTGATTTTTCATGTAAGTTAAGGATTTTAGTTTTGTAGAAATCTGTTTCCTTGAACTATTAGCCTTCCGACTCATCCCCCAAGTGTTCTTCTTTGATTTAAGATTACAGCTGAGTTAGTATCAGGATTATCTTACAGCACAGGGCAAAAACTGTGCCAACAACCCAAAAAGGCATAGGAGGATGCTATTGATGAGTTATCCTGTGATCACCATAGAGATGCTGTGCATTTTGCCTTTTCCTCCTACCTTTGAGTATTGTCTAATCTGGCTTTCCTGAGATTTCATGGAACATTCAAAACTATTCCCTTAATTTTTCTTTGACAACTGACATACTGCTTATGCCAGGGACTCTACTGAACTGAAACACCTTTAATCCTAATGAAGATTTTCTACAAATTTTAAGATTTGAGACATAAGTCAGGGATGTAATGGACTGAAATGAGCAAAATAACTACCAAGACCTCAATATTCCTATCATTCAGCAGGGTAACCTTCAGCAGCCAGAGGTGAGAAAATACAGTAATCCACATTCAGAGTAGTCACCTGCCTCTTTTGTCTCCTCTGTTAATTCAAATTTACTGTTATTCTTGTAGTTTAGATACTACTGGAATAACAGTGACTTTGAAATACATGTGTTCTCCAGAGATGTTAATCACTACATCTTTTTTGTTTCTATTTCACTAACATTTATACAACAGATGAAGTCATCCATGGATTTGTGTTCTGCTTTACAGGTGTTTAAGCCACATGCTCATATTGATATTTTGGAACCAAAATGAGGCAATAAGCAAGACAGAATTTATTGCAGCTCATCTTAAAGTAGCAATTCTCAGTCCCTAAAGATGCAGGGTAATACCTCTTAGGGAAGGAGAAAAACCCTGTAAGTGCTGCTCCCACCTTATTCATCTCCATCACTGAATGCTTCCTCCATTCTGACAGTCCTGGGAGGAGAGTGGTGTTTATTTTATGTCAGTAGGAATGTGGGAATTAGATAGAGTAGATGGGAAAGTGTTGAAAGGCAATGTCTGCTTTCATGGTGGTGATTATCTGTTTGGATTGATTTGATTAGTCGTCTTCCTTATTCCTGGGAAATGGAGAACTGAAGCATTGCAACCAGCTGAATTTGTGCAATCATGCCAGAACTGCAGAAGTTTGCTCTTTCTCTTTTTGAAGCTGCCCAGGCCCATCAGCTCAGGCAAGGCCACTTTTAGACCTAAATATGAGAGTCTGGGTTGTGAGGGAGAGAAGATTTCTGCAGTTAGAAGTAACAAGAGATCAGGGTAATCATGTCTGAGAGAGACACAGGTCCTAAATACAGACATCATAAGCGAGCTGGGCTCAAGAGATGCTGTAAACTCCCAATAAAAGGTATCTGCAGGATTCAGTAGAAACATGGCCAGTTTTGGTGGAGCTTGTTATCAGGATAACTGAAGAGACAGCAAAGGATATTTTGTTGGGCTCTGTGGGATACAAGGAACTGCAGACAAGGCCAGAGAAGGAGCACCTGCATGCGTGAAGAAAACCAGCAGGATGGAGTCCAAAATATTACCCCAAATAAGAATGGGCCGGTGGACATCATGTAAAATGAGGAAAATCCTAACTTTGAAAGTCACAGTGCATGTCTGGCAGTGACAGGAATGCTTTCATGGCACCAGCTTTCAGGGATGTTCTTTAAACCATTTGTACTATGCAATGGACATTCATACCCTCTTCAGATATTCCTTTCCCATTGCCTTCTTAAAATCCATTGTTTTCCCTAATAGACAGGAAGAGTTTGAAAAATATTTTCTGGTGTGCATCCAGCAGTCTTGTGCTTTCTCCAGCTATTTCAATAATGAGGAAACAGCAATATGGGCAGGCCTGTGACAGCTGGTGACGTGGGGCACAAAGGTTGTACAAGGCTGTGTCAAAGACATTTTTCTTCCTACTTTTTCAGTCCTGATATCTGGCAAATCCACATCTGAGATAAGCAGCAAAAGTACTGCTATAAAAACAATTCTCTGTACCAGAAGGATATAGAAATCAGTGGAATATCTATTTTTCTTCATAATTCTTTTTATCTTTATTTCCAATCTAAAATATATAAAATTTTAAAGATACCCTAGAAATTAATGAAGTCTTTCTTAGTCAGTTCAGCCTGGAAATAGTTAAATAGGTTTTTATGCAATTCATCATGGCTCTGCAGCTTACTATCACCCAAAGAAAACTTTCCTTTACAGGAGAGGGGAAGTTTATGTAGCTGCAGTCTTGGATTACATTGATTCAGCCCTGAGGCAACACAGATGCCAATTATATGATACATATAGCATACATCTTTAAATTCTCTGTAAAACAATCCCTGGGAAATAATTGTTATTATCTTTCTAGTCAGGTGCTGAAAATACAGCCATGCACAGTTCCTTACCTGTTGATACAAAACTAAACTTTTGGTGTTTCTGGTAACAGCTTCATTCTTTTTGTGTATTAGTTAGGGTACAGCAGTCACGGATTGGTCTGTAAAAGGACTTTAATTCCATTACTAAGAACCTGTCAGCCTACATGCTTCCATATCATATCATATCATATCATATCATATCATATCATATCATATCATATCATATCATATCAATCACTTGAAGTGTTAAAGTAACTTCTCATCTTTTTCTTTTTCTCTTTATGTTACAACTTCTTTTGACCCTCTGGGTTTTCACTAAAGTCTTTGTGATCAGTAAGTCCCAATCACTCTTATGCAAAGACAAAAACAAATAAAAAAGTTATTTTCATTGTAAAGGAACAGTTTTGGGATTTTTTAAGGTCCAAATAATTCTTATAAGGGTGCAAAAATTTTTGTCCTTCGGAATGTAGAGTCTGATCAGTAGAAAACTGACCAAGACAATTTCAGTTGGTTGAGGGTTCTTTTTATAATATGACCAAAGAAATTTTTCAAACTCTGCTACCCAACTCAAATTGATTTATCCAGTTTTAAAAAGAACCATCATGCCTCACCTACTAATTGTGTAGACAAAATTGTGTAATACCTCAGTTAACTCACCTTCACATTAATCCTTGCCACTGCAGTTGCCACCAGTCTGTATCTCTGTGCCCCTTCCCAAGGTGGCATTATAACCTCTCCTACTATGCTCAGAGATTAACCAGTATTTCAGCTTTTCCACCTGATTTGAGTCACAAAAAATTTTAATTAAATAACATTCTCATACACCTGTCTCTAAACCTTTAAATCTTCATATAATAACCATGATTGATAGCCTACAAATAACCTCCTGTTAGAAAAAAAAATTAATAAAACATTAAACCTATATGAATGAAATTAGCAGACACATAAGGAAAAAAAATATGTACAGCCATATTCTCAATGCTCTCCAATCTCAAAAGCCCCCCTTAAACCTTGCCAAAACATTACTCTGAAGAGCTTACTTATCATCTTAACCTATGACCTATACTAATAACTAGATGTAAGACAATGATACTCTAATGAAAAATTCTCAAACTTCCCTTCCTTGCAGCATCCCAACTTTGTTAAAGTAATCTCAGATGTAAACCTCTACGTGACCATGCCTGAGGAGCAAATGCAGGACCTGACAGCACATCTCCACTGTCACCAGCAGGGATCCCACAAACAAACAGCCTAGGAGGTGTGTGGCCATGGAACCTTCTTTCCTTGTTGAAACCACCCTTGTGAAACCAAATCATCACTGTTTCCCAGAGCAAACTCAAAAGTAAAACAGTACAGGACAGTAACATTCAGGTACCAGTAGAAGAGCACTTTTCACTCCCAAAAATATTACACCATTGGTCTCTTCATCGTGTTACTCGAAAGAGACATCAACCTTCAACATGAGACTGGAAATAAAAGTCACTAGGTCTACTGGCTATTTGAAAACCATGGATTCACTAGAGCTAAAAGGTTTTACCACATTATAATTTTCCTCACTGCCTACCACACACTTGGTATTGCTTTTTACTATGGACAGCACTGACTCTCCATTCCAGCCCTCAGCATTTCTTCTTAGTGATTGCTGAAACCATGTCAGCCTCACCTGAAAATTACACTCACTACAAGCAGACGACTGAGGCTTGATTTCAGCACACTTTTATGCACACAACTACCTAAAACAGAAGCAAAGGAGACTTTCACATTAGGAAAGATTCCTGTACTATGGCTCTGAACAAAAGAATGGGCATCTTATAATGAAAAAAATTGAGAACTTTAAACAAAAAAATTATTTCATTCAAAGCTTCATGATATTAATATTCTGGGTATTTATATTGTATTCAAGGTGACAGAACTAGTATGATCTTTGAAAAGAAGTCTTTTTAAAGGAACACCCGACCCCATAATGTACTTTACCAGCAGAAAATATATTGCCAAGTGTTTATGCAAAAAAAGGAAGGTAGCAGTAATAAATCTGGATAAAAGGGATCATCAACATTAGTAGGCTTTCTAAAAAAATCCCTCCTAGTGTTACACACAGGATATCTGATCTGGGCACTAATGTAGGATAAAACTCTAAGGTTAGTCCATGTTAGGCGACAGAAAAAATAACACAGAGTGACAAACACCAACATAAAAGGATGTTTTTTGGACCCTATTCAAAAGCACTCTGTAAAAACTACATAAGCTAATTCACACTTGGAAATCTAATAATTTGGTTCATTCCCTCTGTTCTATTTCAGCCAGGATATCTGTAAGATGTCTACCCACTGTTAAATTGGTAGCCTTCTCCGAGCAAGATTGATCATTGTCATGACTACTACTTTTCCTTTATCATTCAGGGAACAAGTAATTCTGAACTGTATTATGGTAGGCTTTCTGATTTGAATTTTATTTTCTGGTTGTCTTTGCTTTTCATCTTCTGTCATGTCTTTTCCTGGGGATATATTTTGCCACTTGGGAAATTCTGAGAAGATAAAACACTGTGTGATTCAAAATTCTTAACAGTCCAGAGCATGTGTGTTTGCATTTGTGGAGGTTCTGTATTTATTCTCTGTCTCCCTGGAAAACCTCCTAGCTTTTTATTTCTAGCTCATCTGTGGCACTTCATTTGTAACATGCTACAGGCTTCCAAAGACAGACACAACACAAAAAGGGAGAGGGAAAATGAGGAGTTCATCACCATAAATTATTGATGTTTCTTCTACTTAACTTACTCATCAGGATTCATTGTTAATGAGGTGTGGATTTTAGTTTTAAATTTGCCATGAAACCAGATGATTTTTAAGGTTGCTTCCAACACAAACCACTCTGTGATTCTGTGTAGCACTGCAGGCATTCAATTTGAAGCACTGCATTAAAGAGGATTTCTCCCAGTGTGTGTCTCTGGTTCCATTTTCTGCAGTAGGTCTCTACAACTGTGACTTGGCAGGCACTGGGGATATTTATCCAAAGCGCAGAATGCAATAGGAAACAGAAAGACAAGAGGAAGATTTTTATTATGCAGCTGATAAAATGCAGAAACAGATGCTGTGCAATAGCTCTGGAATTAGTTGATTTATTTAAAGGGTTAATTGACTCACTGTAGTCCTATGGGGTAAACTGGAATTCAGATGAATTGCACTGATCCAGTGTCTAGGAGCACCAGGAAATCTGCCAACATATACTACTGTTTCCATCTTCCAGTTTGCAACTAGTTTAAATTAGGGTCAGATGCTGCCGTTGTTGTTCCTGATGCTAGGCTTGCACTCCCTTTAGCAGAAACAGAAGCTGGCTTGGGGCTGGGGTCAGTACTGGGATATTCTCAGTTAAACAGCCCCAGTGAAAAATGGGAGGGAGGTGGGAGTAAGCTGGTTTGGGTTTACCCCAGAGGAAGTTTCCACCAAAGTATGCTAAAAAAACAAAACAAAAAAAAAACCAGGAATGAAAAATGGATTTGCTTTAGGGCTTTTCCAGTGGGCTTCAGAAGTGGAGCCATCTGAATTGAAACCAGTGGGAGCTTTATCCACAGCTGTAGGAGGATCAGGCACAAACCAGCACAGCATCTTTTTGAAAACTCCATTTGGCCCATTGTGGGAGGCTCCACTGCATTGAATGTCACCTTCATGGATCCACGTGTCACCTACATAACTCCTGATACAGATATCAGCCCCAGACCACTGGGACTGGAAAAACACTCCAAAAAGTGAGAGGCTGAAGTTCGAAATCCTAGTCCATCACCCAACACCCCAGGACCTTGGGAAACCTGCATTTTCTGACTGTGTCACAGTTCCTTATCTGTGAGCTAATACTTGCAGGTCACTGCCTTAAAGATCTATTGCAGAAAGAAATACATGGTAGCTTATACAATGGATACAAGATCAAATGAGTAGCTAAAACAGACAGCCATGAACATTCTGGGATTTTTTAAATCCTAAATCAAGAAAAGTAACAATTAAAGTGGCTGGCTCTGATACACAGTAAGAAGGAGTAGGGGATAAAAAAAAAGCAACAGAAAAAACCACTTAGAGAGCTGTTCCTAAAAATATAAAATGTATTTTAATTATGAAGGGGAATTAATTTTTAGATTGACTGAGGAAAATCTCATGGGGCATTCAGCCAACTCATCCATCTCCTATCACCAGAGAATTTTAGCTTTCCAAACAGCCCTGTAACATACCACTTCTTGGGATCTTCTCTGAATACCGAGCTTATTATCTTTTGACTCCTTCATTATCTGTCACTGACATAAAATGCGGCATGTTCTCCTAAGGAAATTAAATGCTGAAGAAAAAACATATTAGGCTATCTAATCACCCTTCCCCTCCCCTTTTCAGGGTTTCTCCCTACTGTATCATGTTTGCCCTTCAGCCACACACAAAACCTTGTAAGCTTTGCCACTGCTCTTTCCCTTTCTGTTCCTCCATTTCCTGCCACTTTGTTCCTTAAATTAAAAATATGCAGCAATATCTGAATTCAGCTGTCTGAGACAGTGTCAGGTGAGCGAGGACATGATGCTATTCAATGTATGGTCACTATTAGCCAAAAGGGATGAGTGCCCTTCATCGTGGTCTCCAGAATTGTGATTAAAAATCATAGTCCAAGCTAACTCAAAAAACCCGCACAAGGCTCCTTGGTGCTCTGTCCCAATGCTGATGCCAGTACTCAGGCTCAGGCTCTGTGTCTACAGCAATGGAGTTTTTGGAGAGTGAGACGTAGCCCAGGTTTTGCCACTGGCCTGGAAGATGCCTTTGAACAACTCTGTCTACCCCAGATACCTTGTCTTGTGTAAGGAGATGCCCTTTGTTAGCAGCCATTGCATGAAGTACTAGGTGCTGGTAGCAGTGGTAATGCCCATAGCACAGCATTTTCTAGTCTAGTCCCAGTAACTCCGTATCTGTTAAATGCTCTTATTCACCTCAGTTTCCTCTTATTTTCTGCAGTACCTATATTTGCATTGCTCATTTCAGTTCAGACATCTCCCTGTATGGTAAACCATCTCAAACTCAACTGCTGCCTTCACCTGCACACCCACCTCCTGCTGTTTCACCACCTGCTCCATGAGCAGCACTGCTCCAACAGCCAGATTAATGGGCAGAAAGTTTGCTTGTTTTTGCAGATACATCTTTGCTTGTTTTGTAATACATCTGAAACTTCGCCTCTTCCAGTGGCACAGTCCCACAACACTCTCTTTGGGTGCCTCCCTTTACCATATTTCACTTTCCCTAGGGACTTCTCCACACTGCTTGGGTATTGCATAGTACCCTGTGCTGAATGTCACAGTGCTCTCTAATGGAAATTGAATTGAAAACTGCAAATTGTGAGATTTGCTGAACAGCAGTCTGGGAGACTTCCAACCATGTTTCATTCAAACTATTTTTAAAAATATAAGTACGCTAAAAAGTTCAGCAGCTGCAAATATCAATTGTAATAAGAAAACTAAAAGAAATCAAAACCATTAGCATAGTTTCTAACTGAAAGCAAAGTGTCATTTTAAAATAGTGCTGGGGAAAGAATAGGGATTTTAATTTACTGGTAAAGCAGATTGGATTTTAGAACAGAAAAAAAAATTGAAAAAGACAAAAAAATCTAACAAATAAAAACTAAGTAATTATGAAAAAGTGCACAAAGAAATAGAACCCTAAATACCTTCCAAAAATTGCATCATTGAGCTTCCAAAAGCTGAGATAAACTAGACCTGCTCCAGCTGTGTGGTAGCTAGTGACTCCTGCCAGCTGAGGATCTGGAGCAGAATATCTCAGCTTTCTGTTGAAATTATAAGCAGAGTAGAAAAAGAGAGATTATTCAGTCCTCCTCAATAACACAAGAAATCTTTCACATAGGTCGTAAGAAACTGTGTCTAAAAACGTGAAAATGTGCAAAATAGTGGGTGGGAACCTGTGCTTTTCTCCTTTTCCAGCACAGGGGTTCTGAGGTGCCTCACAGTCCATACAGCAAAGCAGCACATTTTGCTCATTCCCTGTAGAGCAAACTCACTGCCAGTAGCTGGCTCAAGGCAGGACAAGATCCATTTGCAATACCACTGAAAACAAGCCTTGAGCTCTCACATCACACTGATAAAAGTCGAAAACCATATGGGATATTTGGGGATAGGCTTTATGGATAGGCTTTATGGATATCCTCATCTTGATTAAATGCATATTTTTGTTAATATATTAATTATTATCTATCAAATATTTAAGAACTGCAGATTTAGGGCACAGTCGTGCAGTGATTGATTAGGTTAAAATAATTTGCTCTGGTTGGGATGGCTTTACGCTTTATTTGCAGGGATTCTATTCTAAGTAGAGTTACACAACTTTGATCAGCCATGACCAATCCTAAATCCCTCTACTTTTAAATAATTTTTAATGATTTTGTGTTTCAGCTCCATAGTTGTTGTCCAGTCTGCTAAGATACGTTGATCCTCTTTTGAGAGTATTTTATTTTATTGTGGAGAGACCTTGTAAATTCACACTTAGTGATTATTAATTTCCCTTCTTCTGTAGACAGTTCTGTGTAGGGTGTCTCATTTGAAGACTTTTTTTTTAATCTCTGTTCATCTCATACTATTAAACTGCTGTCATCATCATGCAGCCAAATGTTGCTATAAGGATCTTGCTATAAAGGAGCCCAGAGTTTATGCTTGAACTGGTATTCGTGGAACTGACAAGCTTAAACATAGTTCCCTGGATAAAGAATACACACCACATAAAGGACATTGAGCTGTAGGACATTGGCTGATTATCTAAAATGTATAAATATTGACGTAGCATGTTGAGCAATATGAGGGAAACTGTGATCAGAAGTTGCAGAAAGCTGCTTTAGAGCCGAAATTCTACTTAAGTAATGAATTTGCTGCCATCATACCCCTTGTGCTCTCACTCCCATTCAGTTATCCCTGGCTGTCAAACAAAATAAATGGCACATCTCTTATGAAATCACATGTACATTAGCTACATTAACTTTAATATTTTTTTCACTATTTTTAAATTGTTTTATATATATTATAAGACATAAGACATGCAGACAACACAGCAACAGATCGAACTGTTGGATGGTTTCTGAGATTCCAGCTGCTTATGTAGTGTCATTTTCATTTCCTCAACCCCCTTTTTGCAATTTAATTTTTGGATTAACTTTCTGAGGCTCCCTGCTGCTGAAGCATTCATCCTTAACACTACTCCCCAAGTGAAATAAACCTAAGGTGATATTGCAGCCTCTATGCCGTGCTTGCAGCCTTGTAATTATGGCTGCTCCCAAAATGTAAAGTATGCTTAGAAGATTTTAGAAAACAGAAAAAGTTCTGCAAAAAACATATTTCATATTCTTTTTTAAAATCAGATATATGCATATATCCTAAGTTCTCAAATTCACAAATGATGATTAAAAGTATATTGCATCCACATTGCCCCACATGACAGGGGTGAGAAGAAGAAAAGTAGGAAACCAAAAATTAAAAATCACTAGCCACTAACATTTCTATTTTAAAGAACAAAGTATTAAAAAAAAAATTCAGAAAAGTAACTTCCAAGGAAAAAAAAATTAAAAATCCAGGTATACCCCCTTCTCCTCAAGCCAGTTTTTGCTCTTTGCTCACTCTCATCCTTCATCACTATGTGTCTATCTTACACCTCAACATGCCAACAGTGGAGATTTGATTTGTCCTAATTGTTCTACAGACAGACACAATGTTGAATATAAAAACACACAGCAATAGCAACTTGCTGGTCACATGTGTTCTGAAATGTCATCTCTTTGACTGAGACAGAGAGGACCAGAACTGTAATATTATCATTGAAAGCAAAGCCCTGATTAGGAAAACAGAAGGGCCAATGTAGCTTAAAGTTATCAAACAATATGTTATGGGTTGGGTTTGAGTTTTTCAAAATTGTTTGCAAGCCAGAGATAACCACATAGTTTTGCATCACTAAATCAGATCTTTCAAAGCCAAAATAACTCGTAAAGTACTTAAAGGCCACACATTTGTTTGATGAATTCTCATGAAGGAGAACAAAGGTTAAAACCATACAGTTGCTTTGCTGTTTTTTTGCTTTTTTGATGACAGAACTGAGGAGTCCTGTTGAATTTAAGGATTGAATGAATACATAAATCAATGTACTATTATATACCAATGAAATACTATATGCAGATGAAAACAAAGTAAGTGCCAATGTCAAGTTCATCTCTGGCCTGCTTCCCCTCCAGTATTTATTTACTAGACTGGAGTAAAAGAAATATCTTGGAAAAATAAAGTCTTTGTGCTCAGATTTCAGGCATGAAATGGTGTCTCACTGTGTCATTTTAGATTTGCCATTTAAAAGCTTACAGCACGTTTGCTTGAACATTTCCGTTTTTCAAGAAGAGGAATTTACTTCTTCGGAATCTGACAGTCGCAGAAGAGTTGCTCAGATGTTTTTATTAATTAGTTAATATTTGTGCAATGTTTAAAGTATCAGGCATTGTATAAATGTTAAGCTATGTAATATGGTCCTGCAATTAAATGGTAATTATAAACAACAAAAAATACATATTTATATATTTGCTAGGAATTTAGATGGTATGATATATTTGATATCTTAGCAGAGACCTCCTAATCTATCCAAAGCTATATAAAGTTTAGGGATGTGGCTAACAGCCTATTTAAATAACATAGCAAAACTTGTATTTCCCCCAGTGTTTCCATGTTAGCCTTTAAGGGTCCAATTAAAAGCAATTTAAGAGCAGAACTCACATCTGATTTTCATATGCAGTTGCCATCTACTTCTTACACAAGAAAAATAAAAATTTGCCCCTGAAATCACATTAAGTGTGCAAATTAAGAAAAAATAGACTGCACACACTCAAGCTTGGCTTAAAACCTACAGTCTTGAAAGCTTCCAGCTCATCTGTTGACATTACAAAAGATACAAGTACCAAAGAAGCAGAAGAAACTGCTGAATGCCTTGTTACTTTTCCTGGCTTTTTCTTCTACATATGAATGTCAGACTGTTAATGAGAAGACTCTTAATGAATCAACACTCTCACAACAGTGTCACTAATGAACTACTGGTAACTGGAAAAGGAGACTAAAAATACTCTGTCTCCCTTTGAGTGCAGAGATATCTTATCAATATGCTGTAGCCAGAACTGTTAGGCTGAAAAATGCATTTACTTAAGAAAATAACATCATGAAGCAGAACCAGGGCAATAACAACACTTCTGTTGCCAGAACACACTTGTAGTTGGTGGGTAGCTTGTATAACTTGAGCACTTAATTAAGTGGTTTTTTCCAATAAATACATTGTACATTAATTTTTACTGATGGCTAAATATCTTCTAAGTAGCTACCCTGTCTCTTAGGCAACCAGGCTAGGTTTCAATAAGTTGCAGGACAAAAGAGCAACAGGCCAATAGGGTCTGGTAAGGATGTCAGCATTTCCATTATAAACCCCATTTTAGCACTAGGGAGGGTACTCTAATTTGAACGTTAAAACATGCTGGGGATAGCTTTTGTCCTGGAGTTATTTTCTGGTTTCTGTTTTTCTGATAAGAGCCGTTTGCATCCATTTGGAAGAATCTTAAAATTATGGTGGTTGCAGGGGGGAGGAAAAAATCTTAACAGAGAATAATAATTAAAAATAAGAAGAAAGCGCAAAAACAGAGTGGACTTCACAGTTTATTTATTCAGTAGTATTGAGCCTGATGTTTGACTCAGAGAGGCTGATGCCAGCAACAGTGAAGCTGAACAAGGAGGGGCCCAAGGTCACGTGGACCTTCAGGACACAGGTCTGTGCTGTAAAACCTGGAGGTGCTGATTTATAGTGACACTGTTCTTGGGCTGGGAAATCAGAGGCACAACATGCTGCTTGTGATGGTGGGGTAAGGTGGCCCTTTGGAAGTGGAGAATAAAATCAAATCCCTGGTCACTCTGTAAATCCTAAGGATACAGTACTCTCTCTTCGGTGGAGTTTGTCTGTTAATGCACTGTTGTAGGCACTTTCTAATTCCAGCTCAACATAAATTTAAAATAGCCTTCACTTCCTTTGCTAAATATATTTTCAGAAGTTTTATATGTTCTGGATCTGCTATGAATCACCCATCCCAAATAAGAGCACTTCAGGTATAGATGAAAATGGTTCTCATATATTCAGTAGTTTGATATATATTTAAAGCTTGTAAAGTTGTTTGTAACGAAAGCTGTTTTATAACTAAACTACATTATTGCTATGAACTCAGCCAATAATATGTGTTTTAAAGCTACCTGGGTACAAGTTTACAGCAGCAGTTCAGTCACCGTCCACATCTGTAAAAAATAAAACAATAAAAAATAAATAATGCATGTAGGTGAGGTTGTCAAAATTCATTTGGGCAGTTCCATTTTATACGCATTTCATTTCCTAGATTTTAAATACTGAAATATTGATTTATATTGTCAAGGCATCCTAAATGTACATAGAAAATAGGCTTCAGTGACCTTACAGACTTTCAAATACCCTCAAACAGTACAGATAATGTGGTTTCTATATAGACATTCTTATTTTCAGGGTTTTTTCCTTTTACTTTTTTTACCTGTACTTCTAAGATTTTCTACATAGCCTTTTTCATGCTCTCTCAGGCACCCTGTACTCCTTCAGGGTCACATCCAAAATCAGAAGGCCAGGTAGTTACTCGTCACCCAATATCCCAAGAGGGCATGGAAAAGAACTATTCCCAAAAAAACCTACAGAAGTGCTCCCCTGCAAGAGACTGTTCTTACAGACCTTGTAGTGAAAAATAAGTCCACTGACACATGTAGCAAGTTCAGTCCATCATCCATCACTAGAAGAAGCCAACCACAACATAAGAGGAGTTGAACACCAGAATTTTCTAAGTTATTCACATTTTCCTACTATTTCTCGAAAAAGGCAGGAAAATGATTGGAAACATATTAAGTTCATGCAGTCCCCAGCAAGTCTATCTGTTGCTTTCTCCACAAGTTTGCTGCTCCTCAAGGGCACCTAGGGCCTTCAGCAGCTGTTACAGACACATGGTGGGCCTCAGCTGTGGAGTGCCTGTGGTGGTTCAGGAGGCATTATGTCTTTATTTTCAGATGTTGCTGGAAAACAGAGTGATGTAATTCTCATTTCAGAGGAGAGGAGTGGAAGCCCTGGGATTGAGGACTTGAATCAGACACTGGCGAGAGCAGCCAGAAGACTGGCAAGTGTCCAGCAGGCCTGTACCTTGGGAGGACCTCCTGTGCCCTCAGCCAAACCTGCCCTGCAGACTAAAAAGCACAGAGAGCCACTGGGGAGTAACATTCACCTGACTACAGCTTTAATTTTGCCAGCTCCATCTAGACCCACAGTGAGCAAAGCTCCCTGAAGCTCTGGTGTCAAGCAGAGATTGTGGTGAAGCCCTTACAGCCGTCCAAAATGCGCCATGCAGCCATGAATGGCACTGCTTTTCCCAAAAGCAGGCCGTGGTACCTGTGTGTGCCAGCTGGAGGAACAGTTAGACACTACCCTGGCTATTTGTTTACTAATGAGAACTCTCATATTGCTTGGGCACATTTTTTGTAGAGTTTCTGCCTCCTCTATTTTACTGTCAGAGACCTGATGGCCAATTATATCCTTCAATAGTGAATGGGAACACTGTTCACCGTGTCTACATTCCCTATCAGCACTTAGATATAAAATCTTATATAATGTATAAAGGAGAAGAGGGTAAGTCCTACCAAAAATGACATGCTGGGATTTCAGGAGGATCCAACATCTTGAAATGAAACTTGAACAGCTGCTGGATGATATAACCTGAATAAAAGTAATTAAAAGAAAATGAGTTCTGCCCTCTTGTATTCTCCTGACTCATGCCTCATTTCTACTTCAGGATTTAGGAAAGCAAATGTCTATTTCTGTGTCCATCACCAGAGCGACATCACAGCAAGTTAATTAGAGCACATGACAGAGAGGTGCTATTTTTGCCTTCAAATAAAGATCTTTCTGTTGCATATGAACATTTTTCTTTCTGAAATAGGGAGAGAAACTTCTAAGCTACCATCTCTCTCCCAAAGGTGTATAAAAATTATGCTTTTTCTACAGCTTGCAAGCTTCACAATTAGAATTGTCAGCTGTGGTATATTAAAGAGGAGACAGTCAGACTTGACTGATCAAGCTTAATTTAGCCTTATGTTTGTGTTTCTGAAACATGGTAAACAATTTTTTAGCATGTACATGCTTACATTAAAAAAAAAATCCTTATTTGAATAAAAATGAAATCTACAAACTCATGACCTGTGTATTAATTATGATTTTTATATTCCATACTGCATTGCTTCAAGGACAGGCCTAAACACAAATATTTATTTATATGCCTTGATAAAAAATATCCCAGGCATTTACCACAGATAAACACTGTTGAAGCTAAAAGCCATATTTCCCCCTGAGTTTGGTGTCTGTGTTGTCATGTGGAAACAGCAATTTGTCTTATGTGGGGGCTTCTCTTGGTTGCAGGATGCAGAGTGCTCCTCTGAAATGTTTATTTCCCAGACTGTCTAAAGCTGGATGCCCAAACCTGTATTTAACAGTCTGAAACCTGTGAGTGAAAACATTATTCAAAAGCAGACACCACTAATCATCATTCTTCACTATCCAAGCTCTTTTTCCCTTGGCCTTTCCTTACCTTCCACTCCATCCTCAGAAAGGACGGCCAGCTGCACCCAAGGAAACAGACCTTCCCCATAGCTTAATGAGATGTCTTGGTCCATTAGGGGATTCACGGCAAACAAATATCACCAGTAATTTATAAAAGGCGCTATGCATAAGCAGTCATAGGTCAGGCAGCTTGTCAATTTTTTTATGGAGATTGTAGCCCACACTACTCCATCAGTTAGCACTCAGAAGGGCTCAGCTCTTGTTTTTGTCTTGATGCTTTACCTACAGCCTAGCAGAAGAAGTGAAATGAGGCCTTGGATTATGGCTTCCCCCTGTCTTGACATCTTAGGGACACTAGACCAGGTGATGGTCACAAGCAAGGGCCCACATTTCTCTGGCCAGTGATCCAAAAACCTCCAAAAAGCCATTTCCAACTGGGACACCACATTAAAAAACAACAGGGTGAGAGATACAGTATATGGAGAAATGTTGTTAAAGTACATGACCAGATGAGGAGAAAAAACAGAACCATTGTGATGGTTTTGTGGACTTTCTGAATATATTTCTAAGCGTCATGCAATTTTAACATTTCTCTGACAGGTTAATATGTGCAACTTGTCTCTAGGGGCTATGATTAAATAGCAACAAAGCTGAAGGGAAAAGCATTGCCAATAAACGGTGAGAATTTTTTTATAAGCACTGTTTCTCTATGGGAATATTTTATTTAAGTAAAAGGGGAAAAAATTGCAACATGGACATGATTAAAATAAGACTCACAACAGGCAAACTTTAATTATTGTTTTAACAATGTGACATATATCCCCAGTAATTTTCATTCCAAAAGTAACATAGTTTAAAAAAATTTCCAGCACTTGTGTGTTTGATCTCCCTGTGGCTACCACCCAGCCCATGGAACTTGTCCTACAACACATACAGAGACAGTCCAGACCAACAAGGCATGGCCATGATCAGGAGACAAGGAGGTCAGGGAGCAAGGGACGCAGGAACATCCCAGTGAAAAGCACAAGGCATAGCTGGTATCTGAGCTCTCCTAATGGCAGAAGGACTATTTGCTCTACTACCCCCAAGATGGACAGTGCCAGGGCTGTTCCTGAGGGAGTTGAGCAATGGCAGGAGTGAGAGGCAGGAAATGAGAAATGCCAGAATTGTACATATTGTAGTGATGGCAGGGATGCTGTGAGCAAGGACTAGGACTGAGAGACAGGAATACCAAGAGCCCACAGTGCAGAGGGTGCAGGGCAGAATCACGGCCGCAGCCATGCAGGAACTGTGGCAGCACAGAAGCCATCCAAGAAACCTGCTCCTTTAGTAACCCATCATAATTGCGGTTGAGCACGTCCAGCTATTCTCAAACATTAGTGTCCTGGACAAACTGCTTTCATCAGCTGAGGAGGAATATTTTCCAGGTTCTCCCAGTCAAACCAGCTCCTCTTTATTTCACTCTTTGATGTAAGGGCAATGTGTTTTTAAGAGACATTTCTCAAAGAGGGAAGAGCAGTCATTTGGCACATGAAAGAGCACAATGCCGTGAGAACAAGGGACAGCAGAGCACAACATGTAGCAAGAGCAGAAGGAACACAAAGCCAGCAAAAATAGAAGGCACCTTGGAGTAGAGAAACAATAAACAGCAGAATCCATAGACAAGGACCCCAGTAAGGGTCCAGGAGACACACACGGGGCAGTGGAGAAAGTAATAGAGAAGGACAAGAGCATCAGCCATTGGGTGGTTACACTGGCTGGCAAAAAGGTACAGCACTGCCAAAAAAAAAGCTCCTGAGTGTCCATTGGGCTGGGGAGGAAAAGGTTCTCACAGGAGAGAGCATTTCCCCCTGCAAAGCACAGGGCAGCCCTTGTCCTTCACAGGGCTTGGGTGGTGGGTGACAAGTCTGAGCTGAACTGCTGCCAGGAGTGGTTTTTTAATGTTGAATTTAGATGGGAAAGTAATGAAAAGCAGGAGGAAAACATTTTAGTACCATTAATTAATTGCTTTCTATATTATATTTAAAGTTCTTGGATGTTTTTTTCAAAGACAATTAACTCAGCTTTATGTTTCTAGTAAATAAAACTCTCCATTTTGAAGCAGCCCCTTTTAAGCTGAGTGGAAGAGGAAATCAGACCCCTAATTCTGACCCCTACTCTGCGAATCACCAATTTTTTCCATAGCAAGATTAAATGCGCCGTTGTTGTTCTGCCAGCGCTTAACACAAATTAATGACTTAAATTACCTTTCATCTCACCTTATAAATTCTACCTTGAAGCAGCAGAAAGCCCAAGGGCTCTTGCATAACCAGATGAAGACAAGTTCACTGCCTCAAATCCTTCCCTTCTTGGTCTACTTTACATCAATTCTTTATAAGAAGAGGTCTCCAGGGCTAACAAAGGAGCTGGCCGTGCAGCAGAAGGTGCTGTGGGACTTTCAGAGGTAAAAGCCCGTCTTGCGGTGACTCAGTGCACTCCATTAGTCCTAGGAAACGCAGGGCACATCGAATGCAGCAGATGTGCCCTCACTTGCCAGGCTTCAGACAAATGCAATCAAATCTATTTTAATCATCTATGAAATGCAAATGCGTTCCACTTGCGCACCCGCAAGATCCATTGTCTTCCTCACTGAAGCATGCGATAATGCCAATTAAACGCTGTTGCTAACTTAATAGGTGTTCTGATTGCCTATGGGAAATTATCTTTACTTTTTATTAGTGGTATTAGTAGTAGTATTATTTCACATTGCAAAGATTTTAAAATGTTTAAATAATTGTGTTGGGGTTTGTGTTCTCCCTTCCATCGGCTCAGTGGCCAGCAGCTATCCAGACTGAGCAGCAAAACCTGTGTTTGCACTCGGAGAAACAATGCTGTGTAATTCCAAGTATTAAAAATACCCTTCTCAACTTCTTCTAAATGGCCCTACACAGAAGTGACAGTTGCATTAATCTGCTGGCAATTTCGTTCACACACACAGGCTCCCATACATGCACACAGCGCCTTTGTTATTCTGCTAGAAACGGCCAGGCAGCTGTAAAGATGTTTATTCTCAGACCCACAATGAAAAATGTTTGCAGTATGCATGTAGCCTACAAAGTCAAGAATGATAAGCATTTAAATCAGACTGGCCATGCCAAGTCAATATTTCGATATCAGAGGAATTGATTCTTGATCTAGTGCCAGCACTGTGTACTCAATGTACTGCAGAAAAATCCTCGCCCAGTCTTCCTGCCAGCACACTGTTAGGGATGACAAGCATGCAGTTATCTGATAGAGCAGATATTTGTTCCAAAAGACGATTTTCATTTCAAAGACAAAACATGAAAAGAGCTTACTTGTGGGGAAACCAAATACTGTATTCTCCTCTTGATAAATCAAGCTTTAGAGAAATAATGCCAAAGAGAGCAGGATTCTGAAAAGAACTTCTGTAGCGCTTTTCATGCTTTTTCAGCTACTCAGATGGCTTAACTCTGCCAACTAATAATCTTGTGTTTTCCTAAGATATGTTGAGAAAGAGTTTATTTGCAAATAATTATTTAGCGATAAGGATGCATGTATGCTTGCTTTTAAACAGTTCCTACAAAGCTAATTAGGGGGTTTATCTTAGAACACAGGGTTCTATATGGTTTATACCTTAAGCTGCTAATTATGGGATTTTCAATAACATCTCTTTCTTTCCTTTGCAGAGAACTAAGACAGTATTACTAGACAATAAAAGCCCTGTTTCAGTGAAAAAGGTGAAATCTCTTCATGTCACAGTCTTGTCAGCTCTCCTCATGGCTGAATTTACATAAAAGTAACCAAGTATGAGTAATAACAGACAGGAGAGGGAAACATCTTCATACCCTTCTGAGACCAGGGACTAACACAATAGTCCTTTTATACTCTGCAAAGACATCTTTGCTATTTGGCCACAGACCTCCAGATACACTGTCTAATTACAGTTAGCAAGCAGCATGCCCTTGACACAACACAGAATAAATATAACCTGCCCTTTCAAGTGTGTCACTGTGCTCAATGCTTATTTTATGTCTTCACACTACTAAGCAGACCTTATACAAAGCAACTTAACCATGTCTGTACCCACAAAAATTAAATAGTATCACATAGAATGTTGCTTTATTTTAGCAGGACATCAAGAGGGATTGACACCTAATTGCTACCATCCAGCTACATTAACTGAGGGTCTACCTCACTCACAGCTCTTCCTTGGGGCATAATTACCTGCATGCTTTATTTCACCACCAGTCTTTTATAAAAGTGCAAATATAGAGTATCCATCCAGTTTCAAAGAAAAGTTAAAGGTAGACTGTAGAGAAAATTAATCATAAGCATATCAGGACCTTACTGGGATGCAGCCCAATTAAATTCAATACACACATCCACTGTGGAGGCCATTAGTAAGCTGCTAACAATTTCTGTATGTCCCTGCTGGGCTTTATACAAAATTTTGCCCCTATAATGAACTCTGCAGGCTTTACAGGTGGGATTTTCAGAAGTGTTCAACACTGATCCAGATCCACTCTCCTTGAAGTCAGCAGGAATTTTAACCATCGGTGTTAGGGGGGAGGTAGGAAAAGGTCAGCCTTGACTGCTTTTCACAATCCCACCCCACCAGTCTGCTTAAGCCACACGCAACTCTGAGGAGAGAGAAGTTCAGCTGTATTTTTAGCACAGAGTAAGGAGTCTTTTTATGCAATGAACATCAGATTATGTCCTGCAGAAGCACAGAATATTTTTGCACTGTTTATCTGTCAAAAGCACCAACCTTCAAAACAGTACACAAACCTACCCAACTAAACAAATCATTCCTACCCAGAGAGGGTAACCATTTGCACTCACTTATATATCCTAGAGACCCCATACAGCTATTGATCTGGTCCCTTAAACAGAAAAATTATCAAAAACCAGGGCTGTACCAAAGACTAAGATACTGAAAAAAAGGTCAAACTTAATAGAAAAAGGCCCTGAAATTTAGAAAACTGCTTGTGATGATCAAACTCTCTGATAAATTCTGGGAATCCAGAGGAAGTAATAGCAGTTTCTCTAGTAGGTTGTTGATTCAGGCTTGAAATTAATTATAAATTCATAATTAATTATGAAGTGCTACCCCTTGCTCTTCTTCCCTGTGGCCTGAGGAAGAGACAGATTCTCAAAAGCTCAGAGCAAATTTCCATCTTATTTTTAGCCAGTCAATCTCACAAAAGGTCTTACCTACAACTTGGGGATTTGCTCTTTTATATTCCATTCATGTATAGGCTAATCAGCTGGTGCAGTGATCTGTGACACTTAAATAGGAAAGATGCATATAAAAAGCAAAGGCAGAGCAGAAGAGACCCAAATACTCTGCCAGGGCCATGGCAAGGGCAAAGAAAGAAGGGTGTCCACACTCAGCAGCCCCTACTGTTGTTGTGCCCTAAGTAATGGGAGCAGTCCATGCCCATGGATGAAGGAGGATGTGGCAGGAGTCTATGGGGTGGAAAGCCACAGATTGCCAGGGTGTCCTGCAGAGATGGGTGCTCATGACCTTGTTTCTCCCAGCAGCATCCACCTCCGGCTGGGAAGTGAAGGACTCTTTTGCTCCACGGTGCAAATATGAAACACTAAGAGCCAAATCTTCAGAGGATGCTCACAGAATCACAGAATAGTTTTGGGTTGGAAAGGACCTTAAAAATCATGCACAGACACACCTTCCACTAGACCACATTGTTCAGACCCTCATCCAGCATGGTCTTGATGGGGCTTTTGTCCTTGCACCTAAGACACCACACTAGGAATGGCAAAACTTTTATTTCTCTCTGCTGAGTTTCTAGCTCTCTGAGCATAAGAGCGTTGCATATTATTAGCTGGTTTTTTATGTTTATTTATTTTCTAGCCTTTCCACTAGGATACATCTCACTAAGAAGCAGTATCTGTGAGGAAAAGGGGTGGTATATACAGCTCAGCAGATTGAAATCATCTTTTGTTTCAGTCATTATTGAAGGATGGAGTGGTTATAGCACAGTTTTTGCTTATAATTACAAAATCAGCATACAGTATCTAAATAACCTTAAAAACTTCCAGTGTCCAGTAAACATTGATCTCTAATCCATTAAATTTATTCACTTCAGGACTAAGCAGCTTGAAATAAAACACTGTCCTATGAATCAGCAGTCATTTTAGAAGATGACAGGAACAAAAATTATCAAACCATGTGGTATTTCCAACTCACCTGGCATAAATTAGTAGCAATGCTGAAGAAGGACAGAGTGGTTTGGATAAGTAACACCCTGGATGGGTGCTGAGAATGAAGAAATGGGCATTCATTTGCTAAGTCTGTCTCCACTTTCTGGTGTAATCTCAAGCAAATCACTTATCTTGTTTTAATATTCAAGTTTAAGAGGAATATATGGAGCTTCCCATGCTTGCCTGGCCTTCAGAATAGAAATTGTCTTTAAATGTATGTATGTACAGCACCAAATGTAACACAGTCCTGGTCCTGATTGGAGCTGGTAGCTGTTACCATAAGAAAAATCAGTAAATAAATCATGATGTGTGAGAAACCCATGTGGTCTGAACCCAATGGCACGTGACCAGAAGTTGGCAATACTCAAACCAGAGGGCTGAGGCCAGTGTCCTTATGGATCACACACATCAGAGTTCCCCCAGGTTACCCCACCTCCCTCTGTCAGCGATATGAAACCTCCACCACCGGCTGAAATCACCTTCTGAGCCAGGAGTAGGAGTAGGTAATTTAGTTTCCATGGTAATGCAGTTCTGGACCATTCTTAAACAGAAGCTGCCAAGTATGACAAATGGTAGGTGCTGATTTTTTTATGTGAACAGCTATTCACTATGAATTGAAATGAGATTGCCAAATTCACTTTCCTTGGGACTGCAGCTAGGGTCAAAAGCTATTGTTACATTCTAGCCATAGTCCAAAACTAGCACTTTAGCCACTCATCTCTAGCTGCAATATAGAAATTTTTAAGTCATAGAATAAAAATGAATGACTCAATATCAGAGTTGTCAAATAGATGAGACAGATTTACATCAAGCAATTCTAAAATGCTCTGTAGCCATGAATTAAAGGAAACATATGACAAATGACTTATTCATTCTCTCATGGGGAAGAAATTCTGTTTTAAGCATTGCTGAATATTGTGCAGTTGCTATTATATATGTATATATGGAATCTGCATTAGGATAAACACATGAAATTATAAGGGTTTTAATTCGACTACTTTTCTTCCATGAGACACCACTGTATAATACACTGCAGTGGGTTTTGCACTCTGCTAATCTCCCCAAACAGTACGTAATTGGCCTTGGAAAATGCTGTAATACTGTAATTAGTAAAATGACAAATAAAAGAGGAAAAAGCCTTTTCATTTTAGTCTTGTTTTCCTTCAGAATTAAGCAGTAGGAAGACAGGTTGCCAGATCAACTGTTATTTAACACCATCTCTGCCAAAAAAGCAGCCCAAAAAGCAACTCAGTTTTGCTCAGGCTAGGGAACTGTGGAGAGGATGGTCCCACCAGTCACCACCCAACTGCAGGGTGCTGCTGGACTGCCTGTAGTGGCTGCATGGAGGGCTGGATGGGCTCCCCAAAACTGCCCCAGCAGCCCCAGAAGCCAGATGGCATTGAAGAGCCATGAGGATTTACATACTGGTCCATCAAGATCTATCTGTGCACTGTTTGTGAGTCAGCATGGCAAACCTAGGGAAACCTAGAGACTCCTAGAAAGGTTCTTCTTCATATTAGAGATTCTTCCCGCTTGCAGTGCACCTTTGAAAAATACAAATAAGGGAACAAAACATTGTAAGCACTGGGGGAAGGAAAAAAAATGAGACATTCCCAGATCATTCAGTATTGAAAAGAGAAGAAACACAGCTGAGAAGCATTGTGACAAAATAACATTTTCTGCCTTTACAGCACCCTTACAAACCCTAGTACTCAAAGCCTTTTGTAAATGTTCATTAAGTTGTGCATTAAAAGAGTAGTTCTACCTGACATTACCTATCCTCTGTTTCTTTTCTGTGAAATGCCTGTAACAGATGATGCTCACCCACTGTTTGTATTTGAGGCATTTACACAGACACAGTTGATAGCGCCTGGAATTGAGACACAGGCAGGTGAATGGTTCTTTTTGGGGTGACACTGGGAGTGGCTTTCAGAGGCAGGGAGATAAAATCTGGGCACAAAAGGGGCACAGTGGCTCTTCTGACCCACCCCAGAGCAGACATGGACTCAGTACACCCCTGTGAGCCTGCCAAATCACCCCAGCAGTGCCCAACCCTGCACCATGATCTCCCCAGCCTGCCAAGACTGTCAGTCTGCTGCCCATGCCCTGCCAGTACCTGCCCTGGAGGTGCACTGGAAACACTTCAGTGCTCATTTATGATTCCCAGCAAGCAATGGCAGGTCTCATGGGAGAACTGAATCCTACTGCAGTGGAGTGATGCACTTGTTGTCAGCTGCAATGAGTAGTGATTCCCCAAAAGCCAGTTGTCAGTCTCAGCCGAGCAGTCTAGCAGATAGCTAGAGCTGAAAGAGAAGTTGCTTCTTCCTTGCAGTTCTAAGGAGATGAGTGGTGGCTTTGGGTATCAACCCAACAACTTCATTAGGGATCATCCTGACCAAAATTTAAAGGTCATAATATTATTTCAGAACAGGTTGTTGCTGTTATTTAGCAACTAATATCTGCAAAGAATAGCAAGTTTTTGGCTGGCTGTCTCAGCAGCAGACACTCATGAATTCTGCATGTAGGAAGCAAGAAAAAGTGTGGATTACACCATTGCCAGGGAGTTCAACTAACACACATGAATTAATAACAGATATTAAGAGACAGGACTTCCTAAATTGCCCTGGGGCCACTGCTAGTCCTCACGGCTTCTGCAAGAAATGCCAGAACCTGTTGTCACTGCATACCTGGTTAGTATGAGGCAAGCCTTCTTCAGATAATTCACACTGAGGCAAAATTTTGGACAATCTTCAATTTTTCTCTTTTCAGAAGTGGGGACTTTGTTTCATCTTAATGTTATGGTTAAAAATGGATGCCTGTGCCCCTGTGTGCCACAGACACTTGGGAAATGCTGCACAGCTAACTGGAGAAAGCACTTACAGCCCACCATATAATTCCTTCCCTGCTCACAAAGAGGGAATATTTGTGGCCTGCTGAAACACAGCACTTCAGGAAGTCGGGAAAATTTGTAGAACAGTGAGTAGATGCTAGAAATCTTTGCTGAGGAACCTTACTGACTATCACGAGTTTCTCCTCTATGAAATGTTCTTACAACTTCATCCACTGCCTCTCCCCTGCCTCATCTAGACAGTTCTGCAAGAAAAAGGGAGCAGTAGGAAGCTGCACACTGCTATTCTTAGTGGTCTTTTTCATTTAACTTAGCCACTGGGCTTTATAATGCAGCCTGCCTGGGACAATGCATTAATAGTCTCATTCTACCAGTGTGACAGAACAACAAAGAGCCCAGTATGTGCTGAAATATGCACTCCCATTGCTAAGCCTGTAATCCCAGCTTTGATTTTTTTTTTTTTTTTTTTTTTTTTTTTTTTTTTTTTTTTTTTGTTTAAGCCATCAGCACAAACCTAGTGAGAATGAATTGGAAATTGCATTCTTAATTTTGTCTTCTGCTTGACTTCCATTTTTGATCAGAGACTGAAGAGAATGGGCTGGGGCAAACTCATGGCTTCCTCCACAGATGATGTTAAAGGACAATTTGTCATACAGAGTAGCCTCCATTTTCTTGGTTGTAACAACAAAATCTCTCCTGTCTTTCCTGTAATTACCTCAAGAAATGAGGTAAAAATCAAAAATGCAGATATGTTTCCCAAATTTTGGGCTGCTGCTGTCATTCTTCTCTAGAGCTGCTGTGTCACCAGCTCTCACCTTTCCTCCAGCTGCCAACAAATCTCTGAGTTATGGTCCCAGAATAGGTGATCCAGATGTGAGACTCAATGCAGAGAGGTTTCAGTGCCCTTGCTCACAACACCACCACTGGGGATCCCTTCTGCCACCATCCTCCAGCCTAGGAGTCAGTGTACCCTTTCTCATTTGCCTGATATTCACCTTGGGGATGCTGCCCCTGCTGCAGCTGAGAGCATCCATCAAGGTTTCCCATTGCTTTGATAGAGCTTCAAGGAGTTGCCAGAGCTGCCATTTTCCAGTCTTTGCTGTTTAGAAGCTGTTTGCTAACTTTTTAATGAACTTCTCATGCAAATCACGCAGTCCCCACCTTCTCTGACTCTGCAGGATGCCAGAAGATGGACAGAGGGTCACAGTCCTGGAGGTGGTTAATCGGTGCCCTTGTGAGACCCTCTGGCCAGCTCACAACACCCTGATTGAGTGAGTTGAGCCTGAGGTGAACCAATTACTGCAAAAATGAGAGAGATCATGTGGAAAGAAGGGTTAAAGGCTGAACAGTGCACAGCTTTACTGCAGAGGAAAGCAGAAAGGGTGGAAAACACAGACCCGGAGGACAGAGGGGCTGTAAAATCTGATCACTCTTCTGCTTCAAGGACATTCATGTTGCAAGGTAAGAAACTGCACCCAACACCAATCCAAGCAAGCAAACTTACCTTCAAAGTGTGTATGAGCTTATCTCCCTGCCAAGGTCAACAGAAAATTCCCATTGATCTCATGAGGGCTTGGATTTTCAATTAATGCAAGGCTACTGGACTTCATGTGCAGTTATGAAGCATTTGTAATTATTAATTCATCTCTTCTCTGACTTCCAGTTGACTCCTGAAGGGAGATAATATATCATAGCTTAAGACTGAATGTGTATTTGTACTTTAAAACACCATTCTCAGTGATAAAAACCCATGAACTGCCATACCATACTCTTCTGGGACAGTTTAAGAAGCAGCATGAAAATAATCTTATTGGACACATAAAAATTAACTGTGAGTCTGCATGCTTGAATCTAGTTACTGTACCATTTTACTTATTGTTAACTTAAAGCCTTTTTCTGGTGTTAATACATAACTGTAACACTTTCCAAACACAAAATTCTAGGAGTTAGGTTTTTTTCAATCTTTTAAAAATTTTGTTTTGCAAACAAGATTCAAATAGTCTGCAACAGCTGTTTCTAGGATCCTGAGAATTTGCAAAACTCCCTGTGTCTCAACAAGTTGCTTTTTACAGCAATGTTGAGTATTCAGAGATTAGTTGTCCATCTCTTCCTCCCACACTTTTTAAAATCCTTACTTAAGTATTATACTCCTGTGAGCATTTGCGCTTATGCATTCAGAGTTACACAAGTCACTGGGTGCTACACTGAAGGAACAACTGTCCTGGAGCACAGAAAGCTCCAGACAGAGCTACAAGTGAAGAACAGTTTTCTTCCCCTTTGTAACATATCACTTGATGCCAAATACAAAAACAATAGAGGTACGGAGGTTCCCAGGAAATCATCTTGACTCCAGAAGCAGGATTACTAGAAAATTACTGGAATATGCAATATTTTCAAATTTGAACCCTGAATATTGTCAAAGGCCAAAGAGATACCTGAGGTAGCAGCTAAGCACAAAGACATTCCAGGGTAGCAGCTATGGAGGCTGGAGGTGGCCAAGAAGGGAGGTGCAGGCTCAGGATAGGAGAAGTCAGAGGGAAAGACAAATGCTGGACATAGACCAACCATTAATCCGTGCTGGCAGCACATTTGGCATTGCTGTTCAGTTAAGCCAAGGAGAGACGGAGATCAGAAAACTTCAGGAGGCTGGGAGGTGATATTCAGATACAAGTCTGTCAGCTGCCTCACGGGGTGAATGTAGAGAAGGGTCTGGCAGCAGTGTTTTGGATCACTTCAAGGAAAAATAATGAGAAATTGGGAGGGCCAGGTAAAAAATAGTCTACAGTCAAGTAGGAGCAGATTTTGGAGCAGAGCAGCTGTATCTTGGTCACAAGAAAGAGAGGAGGAACCACTTTTCAAGACCAGTTGGTGAAAGCCTCATCAGCTCTAAGTAGTTGCCCAAGTGTACAGGGAAGGAAGAGAAGATGTTGGAGCATGAAAAACTGAAAAGGAGGTGGTCATTTATTCAATTTCAAACCTGTTCTTTTTCTGCAGCATTCCTCACACAGGTAATAAGCACCAGAGTAATATAAACCACCATCTCTTTTTTATAGGTGGGACTTTTGCACACAGGAAGTTGAAACAATTTCCCTGAAGTTACCCAGCAGCCCAATGCCAGAGCTGACAAATGAACTCAAGGATCACAAATCCCTGTCCAGTCCAGGTTTTGAACCTTATTCTCCATTTGCAATTAGTTTAACAAAAGGAAAAAATCTGTGCAAGTTGTTTGTAATTGTACCAAAATCATCCATACAATCATCTTTAAGTGATGAAGTATTTCCTATCCTTTGTTTATGCTGGTTATTCACTAGTGATCATTTGTGGTGTAAGAAGTCAATTTTACACATTATTTTCTTGATACCCTGATTGGGTACCAATTCTCTTGAAAAGCTTACTAGCTAAGATGAATGTTCATTCCCCAAATACATCAGAGTGAAATTGGTATTCTGCACAGGTGCTTTCAATCAGTCATCAGAAAGTACATAGAGTTGTGAGCTAAACACTCAAAATCCAACAATTATTTGCCATGTTTATTTTGCCATATTTAGACTATTGGGCTGAAAGATGAAGACAAAAGAAGAGGCTCTTCATGTGCTGTAATGGGGGAAATGGAAAGCAGCTAGCAATCACTAAAATACATAGAGGTTTTTCTCATATTGTGCTGGAGTATGTAGGCTCTTGAGCAATGGCCCTACTCCGTAAAAATCCACTTTAAAAGAATGTATCTTTTCTCTAATGCATTGCCTATGGTGCGCAAGAAAGCAGTTATTTAGGAAAGGAAGGAAAGAAAACATCAGGACATCAGACAGTAAAATGAAAGGGCAAACTTGGGAGTCCATTCTGCCATCTAAATGCTCTATCTCATGCCATGTGAATGCCCTACAGTACCCTCCATGACATCCCAGCCACTCCTCCAAAAAGGCATAGCTCCTCTCACGGGTTCTGTGCTTTCTGTGTATACAGTGCCTTGCATCACCTCTGGGCGTTTAAAGGTCTGATTCAAAGTCCATTGATTTCATCTCAGTGTCCTGAATCAGGGCTGGAATAAACACATTCAAACATTTCTTCTTTGCTTCACCTTGAATTTCATGCCCACCAGCCAGCCTAAAAATCACAAACTGCTGCCTGTAACACAAATATTTTGTCCACAGAACAAATGCTATTAGTCTTCATTGTCTCCACAGAAAAAGTTTTGATTTTTTTCATTTCTTCTACAAACAAAATGAACATATAATTTATGTTTGTGAGCAAAGTGATTTTATGGTATTTCTTTTTGTTGACAGAATGATTGGAATAAAATTACATTCTGTTGACAAAAAATGTGATGAAATGTCGCTTGTGCATGTTAGGAACAAAGGAGTTTGACAAAAAACACAGTTTGCCAATGGGACATAGTAAACATTTTAACAAAATTAATTCTGTCTATCTCCTATTTGTCCTAGGAATGACATGAGAAGTTTTTCCAAATCCACTATGTCAAAATAAAATATAAAAATTTTACCTATAAGACAACTAAACACTACTGTTACGGAAGCCATTCATTCTAGTGCTTTAACCCATATTTCTCTAGGTCACATCTCTTTTTTCTGGAATTCAGTAATTTCTAATAGAGATGTGTGGGGATCCATGTGTTTTGGTACAAATCCATCCTACACACCACCATAATTTAACAGTAGTAGGCTTCCACATTTTTCTGGATTTTTGGTAAATTAAACAATAAAGTTTGTGATTTTCAGAAATACTAGGCATGTTTAAAGATACCAGTGTTTGTTCTTGGAAGTCAGCAGGCCTCTGATGTCAACATGAGTACTCACATAATTTAATTCTTTCAGAGCCTAAGCAACAGTGTGACAGCATCTGGGAAATGTGTGCCAAGCTATTTTCTCTTTGAACTTTGTGGCCTGATATCTTTACGTGGACATGAGCTCATGTGAAGACGGACAGAAAGAGAGGGGAATCTCTCTTTGGTGAGCTCAAGTGAATGAGCTTAGACAAGGCTGATTTACCTTTGGTAGCAGAGGGCCTTTAGGTTAAAAGAAATTTGATGGCTCTACAGGGAGTGGGATATAAAAGCTCAAGGCTCAGAACAAAGGAAATAGACTTAAGTCACCATCATGAAATGGTTGAGCACAAAAAAAAAAAAAAGAGCCGCTACAAAAGGTTAAAGTGCAAAAGAACAAGAGCAAAGGTCAAACAAAATTATGTAAGCGTCAACACATTAAGAACAAATAAAATAAAAAATAAAACTTGCATCATAAACAGAGCCAGCTGCATTGATCCTTCCTTTCTTGCTGATCTTTATTAGGCCCAAAGGCTATAAATCAGTACAGAACAAGTGACTGCTCCTGGCCAGGGTGATGGTGAAGAGCATGAGCTTCTTTACAGAGATGGTGTGTGGGAGAAGCTCGAGGGACAGACTTGGCTAGTTTGGTCCCTGGGCTCTGCATAAAAGGTTGCCAGTGCTTCCAGGGCTCAGGCAGGCAGTGAAAGAAGTCGACTTTCCTTCCAGACAGATAAAAATGAAAGAAAAACATTATAATCCCATTAGCACTGGTGGATTTCAGTCTGATCTTCCATCGTGCACAGGAATACCATTCCCACTGAAAGGACTGGGATTTTGGCCATACCCCAGAGCACATCAACTAGCTAGGGCATGAAGTCCCCTTAAATCCATAAAATTCCCCTGTGGCTAAGTGAGGAGATACAGAAAGGACACAGAAAGAGTCTGGTGAGATCCTACAGCACAGACACACTTTCAAATATTCACAAGTTTGAGCTTTTCAAGTCACTGGGGTTTCATACAGTCAGAAAGACTGCAGACTTGAGTTCTGGACTTTAACATCATGCGCTAAAGAAACTGTGAGCTTGGGGCCACCAAAGATCTTGTCAGACTTGCTCCTGGCACTCCAAGGTTGTGGTAAGGTAAATGATGTTTAGTTCAACTGTGTATGGGTTAAAGATCTGGAGGAGACCCATCCCTGTATGGATTGGCCAGTCTGTACAAATATTAACATAAAAACAGTGATAGACATTTACATTTGTCAGCAAATGTCTCTTAGAGCTAAAAATGTGATTAATTGCACTGCTTGCACTAAGGCTTTTGTTCTTTTCTTCCCTCCCTCTCTCCTCCAGCCCCCCCTGGCAGTGAGAAGAAGGGAGCTAATGTGGTAAATGTTTTTTCCCTGATTTTTTCCCTTACAAAAGAATAAATGATATTAAAAGCTAAGAAATGTTCAAACACAATCAACACACTCATACATTCTAAAGAAAATAGCAAATTAAATGCAAAGCCTATGCTAATGCATCATCCAGGTTGAGATTTTAATTGCAAAAAGTCAGGAAATGTAAAGTTATGGTTCTCGCAGTAATCATCACTCAGCCCCTTGAACACAGTCAGGATTTGTATTCCAGGCAGTGCACGACTTTAACTCCAACACCAGCGTATATATGTGTTCTCTGGCTTCATTACAGTTGCTGGGGGAACCATAATTCTGCATTTGCTGACTTTTGCTCAATTAATTTTTTTCCTTATTGCTGTGCTACAAGATTCTTGCATTTAATTTTGCTGCATTAAAAAAAAAAAAACAAAAACATGTAAAACAATGAAAAGAAACTGGAAATTTCCACTGCATACTAAAGTTAGGAGATAATCCATTCTGTCTCTGCATCCTAAGGCTCATGTAGGACAATGCAGTCATTTTAGAGTGCAGGTACATAAATAAGAATAATAGCAATAGTAATAATAGTTAATAATAATAATTACAATAAATACACATACATGGAGTTTCTCCTCATTGTGAAGTGAGTGCCAAAAGGTCAGGGAACTGGCATGCTCTGGACAATGCCTTTTTTCAACCTTCTGTGGTAACTACTTATATTACATTTCTTCAAAGTGAAGGAAATGTTCCCACCAAGGCTGTCTCAGGTGTGTTTCACCACAAAAGCAAATTTCATGCCCCCACAACCTGCTCACTACTTCAGTATCTCTGAGGATAATTTTGTCTGTAATCTTCCAACTACATGCTGGTGTTGGGATATACCTTCCTGGAAATCTGCCTGGTCAATCTGCAGGAGCAGCCATAAAAGCAATTAATACTAGTGGTCCGAGAAATCATTTGGAAAACAATGCCTAGAGTAGGTATTTTCCTACTTTGTAACAAAAAGGAGTCATCAATCTCACTTCTCTTCTGGTATAGATTTGAAGGTATACTTGCAGACACACTAGGTAAGCCTCACTAGCATTATTGACGTGGTCCCTTTATACCAGCAGGAGCCCCACACCATTGTGACTTTTCCTTACCCACCTCTCATCCTCTTCTGGGCTCCTGAAATGTGCCCACAAGGATGTATTGTATGTTTCAAGGTCAAATTTCCAAAGTGGCTGAAGGATATGAAGCTGAATACAACCCACTCAGAGTTTAAATAACTGAGCACTTGGGTAAATCCCACTAATCCCATCTTTATTTTAAAGCTCATATGCATATAAAATCTATTCCTAGGAAAAGCCATCCCCCAGAAGCCACCCTTGTCATGCAAACTGTCATGCCAGGGGTTCTCTTTTTCTCATAGCAGTGGGTCTGCTGGTCAGGCAAACCCATTAGTCCTTAGTAAAACAGCCCTCACTGAGAAGATGCAAATATAAATGTCCCCTGAGATAAGACATCAGTATTGTCTCTCTTTGATAAATCTTGGCATTTTCTTCTAAAGTTATCCCATGTTTTACAGCTTTATGTTAGCTAATGTGCAAATGGGAAACACAAGTGCCTCCTGTCTTCTGTCCCTTATAAACTCTCCTCTCATGATCGAAAGAGTAGGATTTGTGCTGTTAGACCAGCATAGCCACAGGTGAGCACTGGCCTCTAATTTATAAAGAGCTATCAGACATCCATGGTGTGTTCACATGCTATGTTTATTGCTGACAAATATGGGGGGTTTTATCCTGCAGATACATGAAACATTTTCTAAATATAGCTCTCAGTAGTACTTGTTAAAAAGAAGGGAAGTCACAAATTTCTCAGTAAAAAATTGCACTTTTCAAAAATACAAGTAAATTGTGGCAGAAACTTCATGTAGGTTTTTCAGTATCTCTTTCCTCTCCTCAAAACAAAACAGTTTAAAACTACCACTTTTTGTTATTTAGATCTTTTCCTCTTTAACATTTTCCCATTGTAAATAAAAGAGAAATAGAATTTTTAAGAGGGAAGAGAAAGAATTATGGAGAAAAATTCTCATGGACTTTTTAAAAATCCAAGTTTAGGGCTTTTCTGCTCCTTCCCTGAAATAAGTTAATTTCGTTGAATTGGAAGCCTCTAGCCTGTTCTTTGGACTTTGAATGTAAAGAGCACATCCAGCCAGAGGTAAGAATCCAAGGTTTCTGGCAGAAAACAGCATCAGACAGAACAGATGGCAGCTTCTGATCACACCAGAAAGAAGAAATGGTGCTGCCAAAAGTGCAAAGGGTTCATTCAGCTCTATTTAATGCTCTTTGCCAATTTTCCCAAATTGTAGTCAAAAGAGTCCAAATTCTCTGTGAAATCATGTCAAACCTATGGTTGATCCACAGCATGGTATCACTCCTTTCACTTATTTCAAACAAAAGCATGATGATAACACATTAAAAAAAATGACAGAGGTCCTCTGATCTAAAAGATGCAGGAATCTTTGCTTCCAGGGGCATGCAACATGCAAATAAGACAGTGAGCCAGGGAAATAGGTCTAAAATAGGTCATGAAGAGAAACACTGGTTAGTAGTCATACAGACTTTAGACCTAGTGCCATGAAGGGCTCATTTCAGTGGTAAGGAACCATCCACAGAGGACTCCAGAGGACACAGAGGGCAGTTCCACCACAGCATGTAACAAGTGTCACCTTTTGTTCTCCCTACTGAGGAAAATGAATTAGCTGAAATAGTCAACAAATAGAAAATCTAGATCAGATATGAAGTTGAACAAGCAGGATTTTGGGATGTCCTACAGGAATCAACTCTTTTTCTTCTTCATGGTCATTTGAGAGGACCACTAGCAGCCTTAGGACTATTAAAGAGGACTTCATAGAAACCAGTATTAGGTTTCTAATACCTACCTGGAGTATGGTCCTTGCCTACTGCTTTGTAGCTCAAAAGAAGGAGGAAGCAAAAAAAAGAAAGAGTCCAGAGGTGTAAGATGAGTGAGAAGAGGAGGCTGTAGGCAAGGTGATCACTCAGACTGGGTGTACCCAGGAGGAGGCAAACACCAGGGGGATATGGGAAATGTGCAATAAATTGACAGGTGAGTCCAGCAAACAAGTTGTCTTTTATGTTGCCAGGACAGCATAAAATTTTCACCAAAAGCAAGCAAAAGTCACTAATCACTACCAATGACACTGTAGACAACTTATCACAGCTGGTGCATAGAAAAGTTCACAAAAAGGTAATATGGGTAATACAGATTTACATGTTAAGAGGGGGAGAGATATAGGAGGCACCAGCCAGCTCCTTCAGAAACTCCCTTTTGAATAAATTATTTCTGTTACTACTGATTGTACCTATTTTTATTTAAAATAGACTGTCCAAGGACAGGCAGTGCATACTTGCAGTGAAGTTATTTGGAAACTCTCCTATCCAATTTCTACTTCAGATTTCACTTTGAAAATTTAGCAATTCAAAAACAAACAAAAGCATCCCACAGAATGATACCAAAGGACAAAGTTATTTTGGGAATACAATTTTAATCAGTGCAGTACCAGCATTTAAATCTGCTGCTGTACTGACATCAGTGGGGAAAAAAATAATTAAAAACAAGGAGTCCAGAGGGACTGGCAGTTTTGGAAATGAATCTACACCTGTGTCACCTTAACATGGGATTGATTACTGCAATTCACTCTTGATGCAGAAATTGTGTGGGGAACAAGAGCTGCCAGCTCACTTATTAGGATGTTTCACTGTGAGTGACACCTCTGCTCTGTGATGTACATTGGCTAACAACTGATTTCCATCTGACTCCCTGCATTAGGGACTCAGCAAATTGGTCACCTCACTCTTTATTTGCACATGAGTCCATAGTCTCCAGATTACTGTGGTGAGAAGGCAAATGAAATCAATAGAATCTCTGCTCCCAAAGAGATTTCCTATCAAAACAGAGTGGAAAGGGAACAGAAAGGGTACAGGGAACGAGGGTGACCGCCCACCAGCCATGGGTGACATGTGCTGAGTACACTTCCTGGTCACCCAGGCACAGGAAACCAGTTCCTCAGAAGCACACCACTATCCTATCTGTGTGACCCCAGTGTTTCCCTGCCCCAGGGACAGACAACACCACAGGCTATGGCTCAACATGGAGCCAGAGCTGTGGACAGATATTACTGGGACCATCCTCTGGCTCTCCAGGCACGGGCATACCCTTCAAAAGCATCTCCCATCCCACACCAGCCCCCACCACCCCCCCAGGCAGTGAGCAGCCACCCTTCCAGCCAGGCCAGAGAGACCCATAAGAATCACTTGTACACTGAACCTGTAAAAGTAGCACCACACTGCAGTACAGGCAGTTCAGGGGCTGACAATCACAGCCTTTACTACCATGAGGGCCGATGCTTCCTAATCAGCTATGCAAATCAGGATGGTGTTTGGGTAACCTTTATTTGCCTAAAACACTGGCATTCCAGAAAATAAAAATTCTGTCACACTTGTCAGAAGAAGTTTCTCATTTCTTATTGCTGCACATTGTGAGGAAAGGAATTTTTTATCCTTCTTCCTTTATGTTTTTTTTCTTTATCCTCATCCCATAACTCTGAAGTAAAATCTTTGTGATGCTTTCCAACCTAAATCTTCTGTTCACTGTTATTTCAAGTAAATTGGATTTCAAACTGAGCCCTGAAATTTCCTAAAATTTTCAAATCTTTTCTGTGACACTTCAAAATGAAACATTTCTCTATAAAATCCTTCTGAGACATCTACACAATTCTGAAAGGCTTGAACAAACCACAAGTGAAATAAAAAAATTGCACTTTGAATAAGAAAAAAATATAATAATATTGCAACAAAACCAATTTTTCCATCCAGCTTTTCAGCAGGGTCATCACTCAGTGCTGGAATATGACTATATTTTCTTTAGGGCATAAAAGAGCTGATCTGTGTCTGCTAGAAGCAAGGTGACAAAGTAACCACCACCCTGTGAGTGAAATGATCCGTGTCACTAGAAGGGTAGTCTGAGCCTTAAAAACTCCTGCCAGAAGAGCTGTAGCACTTTAGTTCCCTGCAGCTCACGGCAGACTGGGTGCTCTCAGTGCATCCCCCAGCACAGGCAGATGATGGGATGCACTGAACGCACATCACTGTGTGAGCAGTCAGGTGAGCCACCACTGCAGCTGGTGGAAGCACAGGGTGTCCACAGGGGTTTGTTTCAGTGCTCTCCTGGCCCTGAAGTCTCTGCTGCCCAGGCAGAGAGTAGTACTCAAGCTCACCAGTAGGTTTTCTTCTTGGAGAGATGCAAACAGCTACAGCCCGACCTCCACTGACAAAATGCTCTTGCACAGGCCAGCTCACAGTCCCCTTTCCCTGATGGGACAATTGGAGGCATTTATGTGTCTGCAGGATCCTTGGAGATATAATTGCAAGAGGCCACCTTGCTGTCAAGTACAATATTGCTGCAGCCAATAATCATACTCAGGCAGTTTTTAACTGAGGTAATGATCATTCTAAGCATAAACCTGTCTTTACAACCCCTCTGGATGATAAGGGAAAGGTGGAGACACAAGGCTAAAGGAGCTGGTGGAGGTCGCTGAACAGCCAATTATCAGGGCTGCCATCAAGGAGCTCCAAGCTCCCAGCCCTGCTGCTGGCCAGGATGCCCTGAGCCCTGGGTGAGTGGTGGGAGAGCAAAGCCACTGAACACCTACACATTATCCATAACTGTCACACAACTACTTTTGTGAAACAAGGAAAATCCCCACTACCCTGATTCTAGGGATATGAATCAGGTTTCAGGTGATGGACTGGCTTTTAAACTCTTTTTTCTTTTTTAAGCTAAAAGCTTCTTCAGAGGGTGTTTGAGTATAAAATCATCTTTTATCTAGTGCTTTCACACAAAGATGCAAACCAAAGATTAGCAGAAAATAGCACTTGTTTGAAGCCTTCAGCTTATAGTGTATGTGGAGAAGCCAAAGAGGAGAACTGGTGGTTTTCCATCACCTGCCATTCCTCTCTCCAGGCTGAACTCCTCAGTCCCTGATCCTTGGCACTGCCACAGCAGCTGCCAGGGAACAGACTCTGAAGCTACAAACCACAGACACATACAGACATATGCAAACAACAGGACCAGAAAAAATCAGGCAGGTACCCTTTCTGCACAAACACACGATGCAACTGAAAGCTGACAGAGGAGAAGTCCTAAATTCTTGCCAGCATTACTTACAATTCACAGGCACCTGGGTAGCTGTTACCAATCTGGCTGACTTTATGTGAACTTCTACTAAATAACCCCATAGGTGCCAGCTAACACCAGAGATTTCACATGTCATTTGAACAGAAGAGGCTCAACAGTAAGCCAGCAGAGCTGATGAAAAGCAAATCACCGAGTCAGTTTACTACCAATGAGCTCTATTAAGTGACTGTAATGTAGTTCATCGCCCTGGAGTAGTCACTGTCGCTCACTAATCTAATGGTAGTATTGACAAGGATCATTTACACAGCTCCCCTTAAAGGTTACCACTATTTGTCAGGACTCTCTGTGCTCAGGATGTGTGTGTGGCCCTCGTTTACATCCCAGGCTTGCCCATCCCAGGCAGCACCGACTGCTCTCCGCACAAGGTCATGCTGCTGCAGCCAGGCACCTGTGCCATCCTCTAAACATCTGCCAGGGATTAACAAGGACAGCACAAACCTATCTTAAGGGCTGAGCTAAGGCAGAGAAATTGGTTGTTTGACAGCAGTACCTTGCCACCAGGTATCAGCTAATCTGCATTAAGCCTCCCCATCTGTTCTCGTGGTCAGTGTGCACACTCCCCTAACACTAGGCCATATCACAGAGTTGTAGTTTTATGTCCTTGATCATTAAGTGCAGCCGTAGCTTACTTTTACATCTTCTATGTAAAAATGGAAAATAAAAATTATTAGTCCCTCAAGCATGATCTCTGAGCTTTAACTAGCAAGAACTAGCCCCAGGATTCTAAATACATGGATCTTTCTGGATAAAATGTCTGCTTTTCAGTCCCATTCCATCTCTGTTTTATGATGATGATCTGAATTGTCCAAATATCACTGCTCTATTTGGATAAAGTCTCATCTCTGCAACATCCAGCTATGTCTAGAAAATGAAGGAAAACCACAGCAACAAAGCCCTCCTGATGCAGATGAGAGGAAAGACAAGAAGAACTAATGTGGACAATGGACACTTTAAACCCTCTCTGCCCTCACAGTGTAAATAGATAGATCAGAGAAGCACTACTTGAAGTATAAAATTATCTTGGTCTTTTAAAAATGGCTTAAACTGCTTTAAAAAGAAAAAGAAAAAAAAGGGGGGGAAAAAAGGAGAAAAAAAAAAAAAACAACACCTGTTGAAATTCTACTTAGCTTCCTACCTAGATTCACAGATACACCCAGATGCTCCAAAGGTGCTGGAGGCTGCTTTTTGAGATAGTCTCAAAAGAGACTTTGAGAGGGGATCAAAGGATCAGGGCAGTCCTTAGGTAATCCCTGGCAAAGGGGGATGAGATTAGGAGAGAGGCAGTGAGGGAAGGTCTCAGACCTTTGACTCTTTGCAGCCTCTCAACATTGCCCCATGCTCTCCAGGGGGCATACTCTTTGAGACACTTGTGTCCCTGAACAGAAACAGCCCAGATCTGCCCCGTGTTTGGAGGTGTTTGCTGGAGGACCTCCAAAGCCACTGTGTCATGGAGCTTGGTTATTCTTTCCCCAAGGAGCTGTCATGTACCTGCTCCTGCTCAGCTCTAGGACCACCAGCCACTTCTGCAGCTCCAGGTCCACAGGTAGCCAACCTTATGGTGGAGCTAAACCAGGATCCTGGTGTTCGGTATTTGTGAACAAAAAATATAAAGCAGACATGAAGTTCCAAGCTGAGTAGAGGAACTTGCCTGCCTGCCCAGGGCTCTTCATGATAGGAATCCCTACTCACAGAGGAATCTAAACCTCTCCACACTTTCTGCACAGCCTTGGGGAAGAGACTGGGTCCTAAAGCCACACCACTTGCACCAGAGACCTGCAATCCATGATACTCCTTCCTAATGCATGCAGGACAGTTATTATTTTCCCATTATTTTCACTTTTTTCTCTCCCATGCCACAAGCAGTTTGCAGGGTCACACCAAGGAGACAAAGCACAGCAAGCTGAGGAAATCCACTCAGACAGTATTACTCTAGTGGGAGGCAGTCAGTGCTGATTTTGTTCCTACTGAGCAGCACATAAGAATAGTCATTAAATTCAACAGACCGAGGCCACACAATAGAAGAAGAAAAGATTACTTCCCTTTTCCATTTTCTTCTGTTAACACAGGAAAAAGATAATAAAAAGAATTTCTCACTAGTCCCAGCATTTGCATAAATGTGCTCTAATGATCAAAATATGGATCTCTGACACAAAAGCTTTTGGGCCAAATCCACAAATACATCAAAACTTCACAGCCCAGATGAGGATTCCCACCAGAAGATGAAGTCACCCAGTCTCAGAAAGTGGGACATCTGCTGCAATGGTATCCCACCCTCCCTCCAAAGAGGAAGGTTCACTCACAGCGAAACCTCTGCTCTGTGGCAAGCAACTGAGAAGCTCTGGATACCTGGCCCCTCCAGGACCAGGGAACTGCCTGTAGGTGCTCTAGTACTGGAAACACAAGTCGAGCACAACTGAGAAAGCACCTATTGGCTTCCAGTCACTCTAACAGCCCATACCCTTTTCTTCCTTGCTAAAAAGAGGGTACTTGCCTGTATACATCATGTACTGTTTGGGCTGTTAGTTTCAGGAATATAAACACATCCACATCCCTCTCCAAATATCCTCTACCTAATCCACCAGTACACTTATAAATTAATGCACAACAGAGATGCTGAGACTGCCAATTCAAAGCCTCCAAAGAGAGGAAATGCAGTATTACAGCTGGTCACTCACATGCTGCTTTTACTTCAAATACAATTGGTGCTTCAATTGGTGCACTTGGAAAAAGCTGGGTTATGCAGTGAATTCAGGTGTTGTCCATGGCAGGCATTTGCCACAAAAACCATGAGGAAAAAATACAAATTAGAGATGGAAGAAAAATACTCGAATTGCTTAAAAAGAAATGTCACGTAGAGATAAGACTCTGATCCTATGCCAGAAGGACCCCTTCTGATACTAGACAGTGTTTTCAGGCCAAGTTGCATGAGAAGGGTTGGTAGCTCACGTCACCTTCCTAATTCTCCCAAGGTCAGACATGGATGGATAGTCAGCAGTGACTAGGGGGTGGATACACAGCAGTGAGGAGGAATACTCCTGGCTGTGGGTGAAAACGCCTGGACTTAATTCTGTGGTCTGTGGCCCAGGGCCTCGGTGCCTCAGAAAATACAATAAACAACAGAAAGTACTTTCAGCAGGCTTGTGCTTAGTTTCTCAGTGGCAAAATGGGAATTATAAGATCACCCAAAACTCACAAAAAAGCTGTGAAGATGGTAGATTAATGCCCATAATGTTTTTGGTGACATCAGAAAAATATCCAAATAACAAAAATCCCAGATCTCCACTGAGTGAGACAAGAGTCCTGTGGAAACTGCAATGCGAGGTCGAGCATTCCAGCCTGAAAAGTCAGAGCATCCAGGACTGGAGCTTAGGAGGCTCCCACAGCATGGGCCCAGTACAGCTGGGCTGGATGAGCTCCCCCTGCTCCCAACTGCTGCTGCTGCCCCTGCTGGGATGGTTATCCTGGCCATCCAGCAGCAGTGCCTGATCCACAGTGCCAAACCTCCCCTGGGCCTGATTCAGGCTGTGGCCAGACCTTAGGGCTACACCAAGACACACAAGGCTGCTGAATCTGGAAGCAGCTCCACATTTCAGTGACTGCAAATAGGCATTAAGCACCACCAAGCTTACAGCTCAAGGCTACTGCACCCAAACATGTCCGTTCACTCCATGTAAACTGTTCTGAAGATGAAAAACATGAGAGTATTATTTTGGCAGACACCAGGATCCGAAATGCAACTCTATTTTTTCCTACTTCATGCTGAAGTTGTTAAAATTCTTTGAATATTAAATGTCCAGCCCCACTTTCAGGGTTGACTTAAATGCGGTCTCCAAAAAATGTACTGAATATTATTCATTTCTCAGAAAATCAAGAAGCTAGAGGCCCTTTGATGGGGTTGCTTGCATTTTTAAATCATATGCACACACACTAGTTGGAAAACTTTGGCAATTATGGTTATATATGCCAGTACCTCAAATAAAAATGCACAATGCAAAATTCACGATGTTTAGAACTTTTCTCTATTATATTTTTTGTGTCTTTAACCTGAATCTCTCCCACACTACACAGCACAATACCAGTGTCTGAAGAAATTAAAAAATGAAGCCGAGAATAACCAAAAAGTGTGGAGTACTACAGTCTGATACCTTCCAAAAACCAAATTCCTTTATACTCACTAATGAACACAAGGAAATAATTTTCCCCTAATGCTAAATATGGATCTTATCTTGTATGTGGGTCTTAGAGAAAGGATTCTGCAACTTCTCTGGGGAATGTTTATGTTTCAATATTTATCACCTGAATTGATGTTAGCGAACTAAACTTGTAGGAGCTGATATGGAATAAACTCTCACTTGCTCCCGGAAACAACATACTTGAAGGTAAAAGACAAATTTCAACAAAATTTGGAATACAGGCTTATATATTGGAGTATTTATTCACCGTTCAGAAGACAGTCAGGCTCCACACTGGCAGAGCTGGATTGCTAGTGACCCCAGACCACAACATCCACAGTAGGAGACTTCCCATGTCCTGCCTGATGCAGTTTCTAGAACTGGCTCTCCCACCTGGTTCTCCTGCTCAATCAGAAGCTAAACATGCAAAAGTACAGCACAAAACACTACAGTGACTAACATTTTGGCACCCAGACTCCTTAGTGCAAGTGAAGATTTTAGCACTAAATTATACCAGGCTTATACATGTGGCCATGGGCTCCTCTGGCTGGCATGGACAAGAGGCAGGTGTGGTTCAGAAGTGTTTAATGGTGTTCTGCCTGAGCAAATACACTCTGCCTTTCAGCAGGATGTATTGATTCAAGCACAGCAATGTACTCATGTCACATATACAGGTGCAGGATCACAGCTGGCTCTCATTTGGCCAGCTTAGGCCACAGGGAGAACATATATGTCAGTCTGCACTTGTCTTTAGAGGCATCCTCTAGTTTGCATGGCTGACAGGAAGCCACCCAGATTATCCTGGACAAGTCAAGGAAAGATGCAAAATTTAGGTGCTTAAGAGAGTCTAGGTGATTCCACGCCAAAGGACATCATCATCTGCTAACAATGCTCTTGATCACACATGTTCTTTTGTATTCAACACCCAAGACAGGTTTTTCCCATAAAATACAGCAAGAAAACGATGCTTCCGCCTCCCCCACACTGCCTTTAATCCTATATTATGTGTTTAATGTCTTCATGTAAGAGGTAAAAGAACATTTTTTTGCAGAAGTCTTTCAACCTAGCTTCTAGCATTCAGTATAGCAGTCTAGTCATGAAAGTATGCAGTGGGTTTTGGAGGACTTGCTCTGTCCCTCCTCTTAAAATTGCTCCTTTTTCTTGAAGCAATTACATATTTACTGTGGCAAAACAAAAGTGGTTTAGCTAGGTTATAAGTGGGTTCACACTCAGCTGAGGGTAGGGTTAACTTAACAAAACAAATATTCAGCCAAAATTGAAACACGTGAATTATTTTGAGAACATTTGTCCAAAACACCCTGAGGTGGAGTAATTAGGGTTTCCTGGGAGAGACACAAGCAAGTCTGAGTGCCAGCTCACAAGGAAGGGAATAAATGCAAGTTTCTCATATCTCTACAGTACTGGTGTCACTAATGTGATAGTCTCCGAGTGAAGGACCGTGGGGTTTTTCTGCCACTCCCCTGCACATGGGGAGAGGAAGACTGTGGAAGTGTCTTGAGAGCAGGACTCACAGGCTGGAAAGAAGCCAAGAACCTTTCATGTCATCCCAGCAAAGTCCCAGCATGCACTGGGATCCAGATCTGCAAAAATTTTAGCTCACCTCTGAGTTTGCTGCTGCCACCCATGTGCCAGCCCTGCCATTACAGCACAGAGCTTGCCTGAATTCTCTCCCTCAATGCTTGCTTCCTCACTGCCGTCATACTGCCTGTCTGCCCTGAAAACAAGCAACACCTAATGATAAACTTGGGTCCTACCTGGCAGGGAGGGACCACAGCAGTTTCCAAATACAACTCATCCAGCTGGGATCACCTTGCTTTTAGTAGAGCAAGGAGGGCAACATTTCTCCTGTGTCAGGGACCTATGTGGCTGCCTGGCCCAGGGAGATCACAATCCAGCATGCCACCTCCTCACAGCCATGAGTTTTGGGGTACAGGCAGTGTCCAGCTTTCTCTGCTATGCTGGGCACATTTGGCCTGAGCACAGATATGAGAGAGAATTTTGTTCCAGGCCAGCACTGCAGACAATCCCTTGAGGTTCAAAAGTCTGTGTGCATGTTTACATTGAACAGCATCATCAGATAAAGTGTGCTGCTTTTCCTCTCTCCTGTGTTCTCTCTCTTACTCTGTGGTCCGTGATTTTTGTACCCCTTCTGCTCAGTGTCTGTCTGAACAGCAACAGGAGGCACCAAGAATAGCCCTCTAATCTCTACTCACTTCTTATCCCTCTGATACCTTCAGAGGGAATGGAGGATGCCTTTGCATTCTTTTCATCCTCTGCCCAGGCATGCTCATTTGAGGCTACGTCTCTGCTCTGCAGCAGAATGTGTTAATAGCTTGTTTTGTTTTCTTTTGTTTTCCCATAGTGACAGAGTTTTGTCATATGATAGTGTATGTCATATTCTTCATTTTTGGTACTATCTTTTCTATTCAGGTCCACAGGGCCACTCATTGTGCTGGTTGTTTCAATTTTTTAAGGTATTTCTTCTGCAACTTTTGGAGCTCTCATTTTAAGATGCTTGATTCCAGGGATTTGAATAATTTCCCAGGGAACAAAAGAAGCAGCCAGGAACATGGAATTTGGCATTGACCCAGCCCTTCATTCATAATAAAACTTTAAAAAAATCAGCAATGACTCAGCACTGGCATAATTCACAAACCAGAAAGACTTGCTTCCCTACTTTACAATTACATTAGTAGGTACTTAATCACAGCAAATAACATAGTGGATATTTTATTTTTGAAACCATATGCTGTTGTGTTCATCTCTTGAAATTGCTGTAACACATGGCCTCTCATTTAAAATATCCTTGTCAGATATAATTGGCAACAGTCATCAGATGAGGCTCACGTCATATAATTAGATGTATTATATTAGGCTGAATGCGTTACTTTAATAGTAATGCCACAACATACACTAACAAGACGTTTTAAAGTACAAACAACTTCCATGACCTTCTTGAGGCAATAACTCTGATTCTCTGTCATTTCATTTTGGCAATAATCTATTAAAAATATGTTGGGCAACTTGTTTGGGCCCTTCTAAGCCTCCTCATCCAAACACACCTGTCGTTGCAGATCCCTACACCCACACAGCTCTGGTCAAGCAGCTCCACTGGCACGGGATGAGAAGGGGCTGGGGCATTGCTCCCCACCTCCAGCATCACACTGGGCGTTTGCAGCATCACATAGTCAAACCACTGCACAGATCTGCTGTTCTTAGAAGCTCTCCAGTTCTAACAGGCCAAAGATCCAGTCCCCAGTCCTTTGGATGCTCATTCATCACATTAGAAAACAAAGTTATTTTCCTCCTTGCTGTTAGGCACAGCTAATAACCATAAAACGGCTTTTGCTTACTTAGTGATACCAGGTACTTCATCTAAAGGGGAGAGGAAGCCTAAGTTTTACATTAAGGGAAACACTTAAGCGAAAAAAGGCAATGGCCACATGGTGACTCACTGCTTCCTGATGATATTCTGGTTTTTGAATAACATTGTGGGTGTGGATGTCTGGGTTTTGGGTGGGTTTTTTAAGTTAACGATCTGAAGACGCCCCTTGGTTTACCCTATGATGCTCCTGGCTTCCTGTCTGTGTCACAGTAGAGATGAGTTCATGGTGCCCTACATGCCTCAGTTTCTCTAGCACCCCTGTTGCAACACCAGTACTAGGAACTGAATTGAAATATTGGTAGGAAAAATACAGCCATCTATTTCCAGAGATATACATTGCTGGGCCCTATCCACATACAGGATTTTTAGGACCAAAAATGTACACGCCATCTCTTTTGGCCTCCACTTTACCAGAGTAAAGCTATTATTATTCTGCTAGCTCGTTTCCCAGGAAAGACATGCCTATTCTCAAGGCTAATTATTTGAGCAAACAGTCACACTCCTCACTGACCCAGTTAGGCTGTGAGAGAAGCTGGGGATATTTTCTTACCCACACGAGTGGCCCAGCACATGCAACAGCCCCACTCTCTGTCCACCCAGGAGGTGCTGGCCTGAGCAGGCACAGCTCTTGGGGGTCAACCCACAACTTCCCTCTGCTGGAGCTACCTCCAGGATATTTCTGGGATGCACCCACAGATGGTACTATATTTTATGCACACAATAAAATACGGGGAGAATTCAAAGTTTTTTAACATTCTTTTGAAGCTGAATATATTCAACAAAGATTGTGAAGGGCCTTGAGAGAAAGCCATGTGAGGAGCAGCTGAGGTCACTTGGTCTGTTCAGCCTGGAGCAGAGGAGAATGAGAGGAGATCTCATTGCAGTCACAACTTCCTTGTGAGGGGAAGTGCAGGTGCTAGCACTGCTCTCTTCCCTGTGGTGACCAGTGACAGGACCCGAGGGAATGGCCTGAAGTTGTGTCAGAGGAGGTTCAGGTTGGATATTAGAAAAAGGCTCTTCACCAAGAGGGTGGCTGGACACTGGAATAGGTTCCCCAGGGCAATGGTCACAGCACCAAACCTGACAGAGTTCAAGAAGTATTTGGGCACTGCTCTGGGACACATGGTGTGACTCCTGGGGATCGTGCTGGGCAGGGCCAGGAGCTGGATGATCCTTGTGGGTCCCTTCCAGCTCAGCTTATTCTGTAATTCTGTGATTCTCTATTGCCAAGGTCTGCTTATCACTTAGGTCTTTACAGCTAGACACACAATCAGGCGTCAAATTACTGCCTGCAGCTTGTATTCAGGTGAGGAATAACATCACAAAGGGACAAAAACATTACACATTACCTTGTCTGACTTTGGAGAAAATATTATTTGCTTCTAAAGATGAACTTCTTCCCAAAGAAAGCACAGATTTCTTTTCAACACAGCTTGGCTCTCTCATCCTTGCAAGTTAGACTGATCCATGTCACAGATATAAGAATTAGACAAAATTAGGATGGTTTGTCCTGTGGGAAATTCTAATTCATCCTGATCTGATTTTATCAAATCAATAAGCAAACCTGAGTTTCTAAAATGAAAACCTAGATACAGAAATATGGAAGTGGCAGGTCCCAGAATGGGCAAGCTGGAAGATCCAGAGCACTGTATTGGCCGGCCCCTGTCCCCTGCAGTGGCTGCTGATGCTTGCAGAGGATACATGAACACAAGGACTCTCCATCTTCCCTGGCTCAGCCATCTGTGACTTAGACTTCAACACCTGAAGGATGCAATATGTTTATTTGCTACAGAGAGACTGACCTTTCCTTTCTCATTTAATACCCTTGAGACCATTTATATTCTTCATCTCCATGTCATTCAGTAAGAATCAATTCTACATAATTGCATACACTGTGGAACAGATTTTCCTTGTGTTTATACTGCATTCTATTTAATAATTTCTGTGGGTGCCTCTGAATCTGTTAAACTAAGAGAACAGCATTCAATCTGCATAAATTTCTCTCTAATATCTCTAAGGTTTTATAAAACAATGCATTATTCCATTCACGGTACTTTGTCTTTTCCAAGCCAAAGAGTGCCAAACTACCGTGAATGTCTTACAGTTTTTGTCTCAAGTTGGGGTTTCTGTTTGTTTGTTTTGGATTTTTTTCTTGATTTTTCTGTATCTTTTCTTTAGTTGAACTAACCAGAACTACTTCTAGTATATGACATGGGTTCGTGAATTTAAATAGTGATATTATTATATTTCTTTATTGCTTTTCTCATCATACATAAGGTGCTACTTACCTTTATAATCCTTCTGAATACTAATGTGACATGTATCTGAAATTTATCCACAATATTTCCAAGGGTTTTTTTGTCTAAATTGCAATAACTGCAAGAGACCTCCTCATTATACACTTAAAACTAAGGGTGCTTTATTTAAGTTCTGTTTTCTTCTATCCTAAACAACTGTGTATTATCTGGAAGGGCCATCACCTTCTTATTGATCTGCTCTTTCTTGATTATTTGTGGTTGTGTCTAACATAAATCCTAGGATAAGTTGTGTGAAAATAAAATTAATGATAATTTCAAAAAAGCTTCTTTTCAGGATACTGAAACATTTCACATTTGTATCTTTCAATGATAATCAGCTTCATGATTTTCTAAAATGACATTTAATGTTTGTGAAATTTAGCCAACCCAAACCCTTCCCTGGTTGCTGTCAGTGTCCAACAGTGTGTGTAACACAGTGCCCTGTTGCTCCATGGTGCACATCTCTAAGCAGCCTGACCCTTCCCAAATACAGCCAGATGTCCAGTGATAACAGGGGCTTTGTTAAAGGTTTACTGTTTCATGACATTTGTGTTGTGAGTCAAGTCCAATCCTGTGGTTATCACTCTAGGGCATACTAAATACAAAAAGCTAAAGTGAAACTAAAAAAAAAAAAAAATAATAAAAATTTCAGGGTTTTGTACATACAGAAACTTTTGAACTTTCATGTGCTAGGAGATACCTTACTCATTAATCTCTGTCCCTTCTTAAACAAGCTGCCTGTGTGGAAAAAAATACACCTATCCCAATACCTTCCAAAACAAGGAAACTATTATTTCATGTGTGCTTATTTGAAACTAGCATTGCTTCCTGAATTCATGGTGAATGGTTTTATTTTCCAGTGACATGAATGAGCACAAGTCACAAGAAAAGCCCATGACCCTGTGGCAGTGACAAGGCACTTTTGGGCCCTGGTAGCCAGGGATGTGATCAGCAGTTCCCTCACTGCCAGAAATGGAGCCTTGCCCTGTGTGCATAAAAACCCCCCAGAAACTCAGCCAACATCCAGCAGAGAGTTAACCCCTCCCTCACCCCACCTCTCCATCACTCTCCTCCTCCGCTCTGCTCCCAGGTCAACATGTAAACCCCAAATTTCTCATACTGGTGCAGGTATTAGAGCTCTGCTCACACTGAGTGCAGGGCAAAAGGTATTAAATATCTACTTTTTTTGATTATGATGTACTAGGGAGTTTTCTGGCAAGTTAACAGCCCAGCAACTATGGAAGGCAAACTGAAATGTAATGGCCCATAAATACAGAAACATTTGGCCATGCAGAGCCTTTCAACACATGATATCAGCCAGTGGTTTGGATTGTTATTGTTTTATTATTCTTAAATAAAACTTAATGTTAACTTTAAGTTTATGTGCAAGAGATTGTTTGGCAGTGATAATAATGTATGTATCACTGTAAAAGGTAGTTAATTTATTCCCAGACACCTTTCCTCCCTGCAGTCAATGTTACTCCTTCTTCAAGAAAAGTGACATCCTGGCCTGGCTGAAATGAATGCAAGAACTCCCTGTGGTTTCAACAGGAGTGGACTTCACCTTGCCCAGGATCTGGGGAAGAGTTGGCATCAGCCTTCAGATTAAAATTCAAGAGTTCCTGGCTCTCCTTTATAGTGCACATTATTACCATGCTCCCCCGCTCACAGCCATCCATCAGCTCTGCCTGTCCCACAAGTGCTTTGTAAAGGCTTCATTTTTTAGAAGCAAACCTCTGTCTTCTCATCCAGTTTCCACATTAGGAGTATTTGAGCACCTTTAGCAGGTTTCTGGCCAACTTTGGCAGCCTGTCTTGGAAGCCACAGAGAATTTATCACCTGCCAAGGAGAAATTAATCACTTTGTTGCTGCCTCCCTCGTGCATGATGGCAGAAATTCAAGCCTTTGGCTCCACCAGCAGCAGCCACAAGCGTGTTCCAAACCGCTTCAACTGTCCTGCGTCACCTCTCCCACCTTCTCTCTGCTTGCAGCTAAGCACAGGCTATTATTAGCTGGTTTTAGTGATGGAATATGCTTGCTTTTCCCCCTGCCCTTTCTGCCAACAAGGATGCACTGTGACTAATACAATCTTCAGCTCCAGGCTGAATTACTGTGATTGAACTGCATAGGGAAGCTCTGCCAAGGCTTTGGCTTCCTGGCCATGGGATAGCTCCATCTCAAGCAGAAGGGAGAGTGCCCTGGGGGTCTACTCACTTCTTCCCCACCTATCCACAGTCCATTTCAAAAACTAGGAACTTATCAACAAAGTTCAGCTGTAGCAGAGACCATATCTCCAGCTGCAACTCAGCTGGCAAAGGATGCTCCATGGGCAAACAGAGATAAAGTATGCTTAACTTGTGAGTTCAGTTGCAAAAACAAGAAACTGAACAAGATTAGAAGAATCCAGAATTTTTAGGAAAAAATATTATTATATCTCTTTTTCAGAAAATAACTGAATATCATAACTGTATGAGTCCTTTTTGATGTCATGTTTTTCTGTCTGGTAGCTTGTATACTCCATATATTGTTAGAATCTCTGTTGTTTGGTTTGGGTTTTTTTTATCCAAGGGGTCTCTGAGAGTGTCTGGAAAAAGTTTAAGCTAAAAAGGTGCATAATTCAGCATGAAAGTTTATAAGGATATATAAAATTGAAATGTTTGAAACCCCTTAATATATACGTTACGCATGCACAAATCAATGTAAGTATATTATATATTCAGCATTCAAAAAACATAATGTACTGGGACAGATGTTGCCTGTGTCATCTTAATTCAGTGTCCTTGTGTGCTTCATACAAATTTTAATTATATAACCACTTTCTTTTCCTGAATAAATATGCTGTTTTAAATTTATACAAGAAATAATCAATTCTGAAGTTAAGTTGAAGGTGTGTAAGCATGCTGGCTATCCACAGGACAATTCCTGATTTTTTGTTGAAGAAATCAGGAGGTACATAGTGAATGAAACGTAACTGGGTTTGTTGAACTTAATCTTACCTTGATGAGAAAGAAGAATTGGCAGAGTTCAGACCATCCCTTACCCTATCTCACTAGAACTGACTTTCCAGGTTCCTTGCTGACTAGACCAAAGAACATGGTGTTAACACAAAGGAGGAAATTGAAGGAAGAATAAAAGAATATTTTCGGCCCAAGATAAAGATGTTTGGAACAAAATGAAGTATATCACTTTGACACCTGGAGAAGAGTTCAATAGCCTCTGCTCCAGTCATATGAGCGTTGGCCACAGACAAAAGGGACTGAGACATTCACAGGAGCACAAATTTACTCCAGTTTATCTTGTTGAAACCTGATAACTAAATTCTTATAGTAAGAACTTGAAAAGCCTGGTTAACCTCCAATTTAGGAAGGTTTCAGTGACACAAAATTCAGAAAGTGATGCTCTGCCATTCTCCATTCCTAGATCACAGACAGCTGAGAAGCAGATGCCTTGAGTGTCCCAACTGCACAAGCACAAACAGCCCAGACTGGGCAATCACAACAACATGCAGGGTGCTCATTTTCTCAAGCATCTCCCCAGCTGTATGTGCTGGGTTTAGAGTTAGCTTTTTCACAGTGGCTGGTATGGGGTTGTGTTTTGGATTTGTGCTGAACACAGAGCTGAAAATACAGAGATGTCTTTGTTATTGCTGGGCAGGGCTTACACTGAGCCAAGGCCTTTTCTGCTTTTTGCACTGGGACACTGGTGAGGAAGCTGGGGGTGCATGGGAATGTGGGAGGAGACAAAGCCAGGACAGGTGACCCAAACTGACCAAAGGGATATTCCAGACCATGTGACATCATGCTCAGTGTATAAAACTGGGGATAAGAAGTAGGAAGTGGGGTGTTGATCTGAGTGATGGTGTTTGTCTTCCCAAGTCATTGTCATGTGTGATGTGTTCCTGCTGTGCTGAGGATGGTTGAGCACGTGGCTGCCCCTGGGAACCAGTGAATTAATTCCTTGTTTTTCTTTGTTCGTGTGTGACTTTTGCATTCCCTGTTGAACTATCTTTATCTCAACCCGTGAGTTTTCCATCTTTTCCCTTTCTGATTCTTTCCCAGATCCCTCTGGTGAGGCAGTGAGTGAGTGGCTGCGTGGGGCTGGGCTGCTGACTGGGGTGAAACCACAACACTACAAATTCTGCACCCATAGATTGCAGAGTGAAATGTGCTGGGTGTCTCTTCATCCCAACACCAAAGTGTCCTGAAGACATTTTATATGTCACTTTTCATGCTCAGAACAAATTGTATACACATGAAAGGAATTCTGCCTTACGTCTCAGTCTGCCACAGAAAAACTGATCAGAGAATAGAAATTGACTGTTGCTTAGGCCATTTAACAGATGTAATTATGTGCAAACAGAATTATATGCTTGGCACTTTGGAAATTCCAGGTTCACAAAACTGGGAATTGTTATGCACAAAATCACCTGGAAGTGGAAATTTAAATTAAAAAAAATTTCAATTATAGCTGGAAATATTCAAGAAAAGAGATGAAAAAGACCATAATAAATAGATTTTATTACGTATAAATGTATATATATACACTATATATATATAATAAACAATCCAATGAACAAAATTGCATGACTAACATGTCAACCTGCTTTAAAAAAAAGGAGATAAAACAACCTTATAAATATGGATAATAATTTTAAAGGGCTGAAAGCTGAGAGCAACAAATACATATCAGGTAACCGTTAAGGACTGTAGAAGGGTTAGTAGCAGAGGCAGAAATACTCAAGAACTGAAATCAAGGTACAAAAGGTTAAGCATATGGAAATTGACTGGTCCAGCTAACTTGTAGTCTTAAAGTGTTTAAAGCTGGTGAAGAAGGTCATCAGACCTTTAATATTGGTTTTCAGTACAGCAGTCATTAAGTTGCAGCTACCCAGCAGAGAACTGATGCTACCCCAGTGACTGCAAGAGCAAATGGGCCATCCTTCTGCTCTGACAGAAACCCCAGGAGCACCACTGAAGAGGAGATAAAAGATCTGAGTTGAAGGCTAATAGTAGAGGTAATAACAACAGGTTTATGGAAAGCAGATAGCAGCAAACAATATTGATAACTTTCAAAAATTTGAAGTTTTGTTGATAAAGCCTCCACCACTGAAAAAAAGAACTCCTGAATTTCTCTAAGATATTCAGCACAGAGTCACATAAGAAGCAAGAAGGAAATCAAACCCAGGTTCACATGGTTAAGTGAGAAAGGAAGTTAGTTCTTTGATAGTTTTAAAAGTTATACAGAAACAGAGATGGCAATGTTTCTAGTGAGTTTTCTCTGGGGGTAGGTCATAGCTCTGTGCCATTTAATATTGAAATGTAAAAAATCTCAAATATTTTAAGGGAAATGACATAAATATTAGAAGAATATTGTATAACAGAGAGTAACTGTTTCTCAGTAAAGGACTATGTAGATAAATAACCGTTTTTTAAAGGAAAAGGAAACATCAGTGGGATGAAAATGAGAGGGAGCATAATTTCAGTGAAGAACTGACGAGAAGAAGATCAAAAGTATCTTCGCAGGACAAGGACTTCAGTTCTCAACAGAGCTGGAAAAGCAGTCAGACAGCAATTCACCCTCGGGTGACTTCTCTTTCTTCCAGGCCAAACCAGGAGTAGGTGATAAATAGATGAAGGCAAGAGAAAAGAAACAAGCTTTCATTTGGTGTCACTGCAAGAGAAACTGAATACCTACTTTGAAGGAAATATATAAATTTTTAAAAAGTAAATCCACCCCACCCACAGAGAACACCACTCTCTCCAGGGTTCTGGGCACTGGTCTGTCTCATGTAGTAGAGCAGTGGCAGGGCTCTGGCAGGTGCTTCTCAGGAACCCTACTGACAATTGTACATGTTCAACACTCCCACAGGGAGACCCTGTCTCTGCAAACTCTTACTTAGCAAACAAGAATTTCACTTGAAAAATGCAAGAAATTTGGATGGTGTAAGGAGATACATGATTTAGGGAAGAGAGATAAGCTAAGAGAGTCTAAGAAGCATTTGAAAATGATGGCTAAAACTATAAAAAGGTATTTTAAAAGAAATGTTACCTCTTGAATGAGAAAAAAAGTGCACAGACTGACCACATTAACGATCCAGCCATCTGTAACATACCTTCTCCAAAATAGATGAGACAAGTACAAGAACACCTTGAGATCTGGACTACAAAAAAATCACCATCCATAATTCAACTGTCTAAACAAGTTGTGAAAAGTGTCCAGTGGACATAATAAATACCTTTTAAGAATCTGAACAACAGAACACAGAGCTCCAAAACTGAGCTACTTGAACAGCAGGTGGAAAACACAGTCATTCACAGATGTCCTGAAGGATGGTATTGGCAGAGTTGTTTTACAATCGTGTGGCCAAAACTAGAAACCAGAGAGTTCTCGACTGCTCTGCAGGTGTTATTTAAAAAAAAAAAACAAAACCAAAAAAACCCACCAAAGAAACCTCCCAAAACCTTTGCACATATCCACTCATCTAGGAAAGGCAGCTGTGCATACAGTGAGGGCACCAAAAGGTTCCCGCGCTGCCTGCAGCCCATGTGAACTGAAACAAACCACAAAAGTGCTGTCGCTTCTGAAGGGGCCTGGCAAACCTCATTTTACCACAGAAATACAGAGCTTATTTTTCAGCTTCAGATGTACAATTTGCAAATTGAATGCAAACCTCAGAAAGATTCAATTGTTGCAGATACACTCTAAAGAATTAGAAATATGCTGTGGAGAATAGACAAGAGCTAGATATCAATCAGATTAAAAAAAAAAAAAACAACTGCGGTAAGATTTCATGAGAACTGATTTTGAAAGCTACTGCTAAGGTACAATCCTGTTGACTTTTGGCCCTATTTTCTGCTCAAAAAAATAATCTTGTAATCTGAAGAGAAACAAAAAAGAATATATTTGAAGACACGAAGGCAGTTAATTCTGAGGTACCATGTTATATTTAAAGTATGAATGAAGCTTTTTTGGAGTTTAAGAAATCTTAGAGTTACCAGGATGAAGACGGTCATGTTTGTTGCATTCAACAAGCGAAGTAAAAGAGCAATTTACTGATAGTGCTCTTTTTGTTGCTTTTGTTCTGACCTAATGTCCATATCCTCAGATCCAAATTGTACTCTTCTTCAGTCTTCCTAAGGAGCTGCTCCCACTCTGAGAGTCTGAAGTTACTGGAGAGGGGACATGAGGTAGGCAGGATGGACTCTCTGGGCTCAGTTCAGGTGCCTCACTGGACATACATGGAGCACAAGCAAATTTACATACTAGTCTTGTATAAATCTCCACCAAGCCTGTTAGGTTTTCCAAAGTGTTGTAACTCCCAGAGTCTTCAAAAGATCTTTCTTCAAATACTCCTTTTCCATCAGCAGCAAAATTTACTTACTATTCTTTTTTATCTTCCCTCATCCTAGGAAGAGTTCGGACTGAAGCAAGTCTCCTGGAAGGCACCTGATGAGAACAGCAAGACCAAAGCACACCAGCAGCAAGAAAGACAGTCAGCCCAAACTGCTGCACCTCAGCACAGTTCCTTCCAGCCAAAACCACCCTAGAGAGTAAAATGTCCAGCCTGCTTGAAAAAAACATTTCTCTTTACAAGCAGTTGCAATGCAAAATACTGTGCCATAGAGGGAAGGAAACCTTTTATAATAAAATAGATTGACTTCTGGAATTTATTTAGGTTGACACCAGTGGGACTTTCTCAGAGGGAAGGAAACTTTTTGTGAGCTAAATGTTTACCTCCTTTGTGGGAGCAGCAAATTAGGTGTTTACTCCTTCAAGCAGCAACAGAAGCCAATACACCTGTTCCTTCCAGATTGTCCCTGCTTTTTTTGGCATGTGATACCCTGAAAATGGCTCCAGTGATCTGCCACAGGAGGGCCAGGAGGTTTGATAAAACAGGTTGAAGCATTTGTTTCTTAAGTACTAAAACACCCCAAAATAGTCAGTGGTAGTGCTGGCTAAGATAATATAATACTTATTTCTGCATTTTACTATTTCTGGTATCAATCCCACAGAATATTGAAATTAGACTAAAATAAAAACTGATGAAATGTGGGTAAAAACAAACATGCCACACGTATTTATGAAAAAGCCTTAAATCCTATATGGCTGTGCCTTTCCTTATGGGGTAAGGGATGGGATCAGTGAGATGTTATGTGTGGCCTGATCCTTCGCTGCCCTGTGAACCATCCAGCCGCAGTTCCCACCCCTGGGAAGGACAGGGTGATGGCAAGGGCATCTAAAATCCCATCCCTGATCTGCCAAGAGAAAACTTGTGTAGTGTCCCCACAAAACAAGAGCAGGGAAGGACTCAGGGTGGAAACAGTGTAAGTGTGAAACCCCACTTGAACATCTGCCCTTCTCTGGTGGTGCCTTCCATCAGCTGTCATCAAGTCACCACAGCCTGGTGGATGACATTCAGTATATTTATGTATATGGAAAGCCACAGCTGGATTAAAACAAATTTTTCTACAGAAGTGATTGGCTGAGAGCAGAGATAAACCTGAGGGGTTAGTTCACAGTCCTGTAAAAAAAACCCCATTGTTTTTCTCAGTATTAGTCCAAAAATGCCTTCAGTGTCAGAAATGGTTCTGGGTTATACAGGCAACCCAGCTCAGCCTTGGCCAACAAATCTGCCCAGTAAAGACACAGATTTAAAAATATTAAGGGCTTATGCAAAGGAGCCAGACTGAAAGGTGGACTGAAATTCCCTTTTGAACCTACACTCATCACACACCTCCTAATCCCTTTGGAGCGTCAGGTGCCTCAGCCCTGGGAGGTGGAACATGGTAGCTCGTCCTCTGGGCACATCAGCCTTTGATGGAGGTACAGTGCTGGCCCTGCCACAGCCAACACCCTGCACAGAGAAACAGCTTATATCAGCAAAAAAAGTTGTTTTGCTGGTAGGAATTAAACCACTTCACTGAACAGATTACATTATAACAACAAAAAGGCCTTTTGATGATAGAACTAAACTCACAGTAGGGATTTTACTGTTGTAATTATACCATTGCCATGCCAGCAAAACTTTTTAAGCATAGACTGACTCCCTGCATTTTTATCTTTCCAGTTTAAAAGGTTACACAGAGGCAGAAGGTATGAAATGGTTTGGTACCTGGCATAGAGAACTGTCTTAGCACCCTAGAAAGCAATTAATCTCTCAATGGAGAAGGCCCCTGAGAGCAATTTCCCAAAGGAACCACAGCAATACAGCAGCTCTGGAGCCAGGGAATTTGAAGCTGGGGTCCAAGGGGTTTGCAGGCATGCTCATGTTGCAAACTCTTTTTTTTTTTTTTTTTTTTAATGAAGACTTTGGTTGGTGGGTTGTTTTTATTCTTTTTTTAGAGTACCTCTTTTGAAATGTTTGCATTTACTCTGTTTATAAATCAAGGGGGGGGGGGTGGGGGGTATTAATTCTAGGAAAGAGATTCTGCAGTGATGAAATGGTGTGCATATGCAGATCAAATCAAATAGTAATTCTTTGGGAAAATCTGGCACTTAAGCACTCCCTATTCTGGATGTGCCAATTCAATAGCATACATGCTTTTTATATATAATGTAATGCAAGAATAAGAAACTTAAGACACATTTAAAGAGGAAAAAAAAAAGGGTGGAGCTCCCTGGCAACAGCTCTAATCCCTTTGAAGACTCTGGCATCTGCTGAGTCAGGCACTCCCTCCCCATGTTTTAGTTTACAATCAGCCACTGAGTCACAGCAAGTTCCTGACTTCCCTGTTGGATCTACACTGTCATGAAATACAGCTGCATATTTTTAGGGATTGGATACTTTTATTTAATCTCTTTGTTTTTGTTGTTGTTGCTCAATTATAAATAAACAAATATTGAATAAATAAATTGAAATAAAACAAAAACAAAGGAGTTCTGAACTCTCAGCTCTGAGTACAGCTGCAAGAGACGTGTTCCCATAAATGCTGTCCTTGAGCCACAAAGCACACTTCATTCTTCATGAAGTCCTTGAAGCTGGAGAAGCATTTTGCAGACCTGCCATGGGATCCCCACATGAAGCATCTGGAAGTAGGATTACATTGCAGAGCTCTCTGCCCTGCTGGATAGACCTTGCTCCTTAGCAGCAGACTAATTATCCAGGGTGGAGCCCCATTCTGATATAAATCTGTGCTAGCCTGGATGTCTTTCTACAGTGCTTCCCAGTGCCACACAGACACGGGGATATGGCCTGGAGCAAGTCACCAGTCCTGCCTTATTTCCTCATCCAAAAATTGAAGATGCAGTCTGTCTGCCAGCAGAAACTCCCATTGTGAAACTGAGTTTGCTGATATTTGCAAACCATTTAAAGGTGTGTCTTAGTGGGAAAAAGTGTCCAAACTCCAGGTAGGTCATAGGAGTAAACCTATTTCTGATTTTAGCAGACAAAACAGCAGTGAGCAGCATTTCACATGCAGAGAGTTGAGCTAGGATTCCGCTTTAATCAAGCTAAGTCAGGTTTCATTCCTGCCCCTGCCAATTATTTAAATCCCATCTACCCACAAAAGCCTCCAACCCTGCTGTGGTGGAGCTGTTGACTCACGCTGACAGGGGGTTACAATACACCGACCTACGGCCATCACTGGCATGGATAGGGAGCAGCTCCATGGGAATGTGTCCATGCATTCTCTGGCACATCCCTGTGCTGCCATGGCACATGCCAAGCCCACAGAGAGATCCCAGTGAAGTTTCCTGGGGAGAACTAACATAGTGGGTCAGGCAGAAACTTCTCCAGCCATCAGTGGACGTGCCACTAGAAACCTCAAGGAGACCATGATGTGGGTAAAGCCACTGAAGCACCTGGGTTACCCAAGAGGCATCATGATGACCCTTAGGCTTGTCCAGTGCAAGGAGATAAACTCTAGGCAATTCTGCATCAAAATATGCTCTGCATTAACCCATGCAGGGAACTGAAACCACAACCCCATCTCTGTGCTTCGTGAGAACATGAGAGGTGAAATGCTGAGAAAATGCAACATGACTGTTCACAGAAGAATGATTTCTGTCTTTTCTCCAAAATGTTTCTTGAGTTTAATAGAAGCATCAAAAACCTTAGCTATTAAGATCTCCTTTGCTCATCAGCAGTGTTTCTATCTCTAGGCGGAACTTGATATCTGCTTAACAGTGCAGAGCAAATTTATAGGACAGCTTAAGGTAGGAAATAATGAATTCTACTTCAGCAACTGATAGCACATAATTGTGTGTAGCTACAGTTTGTCACACTGAAATGCATGATAATATGTAAGCTGTGGGGTTCAGTTCTTATTTTCCTCTTATTGTTTAAAGAAATGGAAAAATTAGAAATACTTTAAAATGGAAATAATTTCCATTAAGTCACTTCTGGTTCAGTGAGATTCTCCATTACTTTTTAATATATACTCTTTACCTGTGTTTTTTAAAAAGTAGTTTTGTGTGCTTCTTTCCCATTTTTCTCCCCCATTGTTTCTGAATTTTTTTTTTATTTCTATGTACATTACATGAAAAGCATCCATTTCTTTCATCACTTTATTTTCTACAACTTTTCAACATTTCTTAAGCTTTGGAAACATTACAGAATGTCAAAAAAAAATGAAAAATATGTATGTTTAAAAGTCTCTAAATTTTATACTTGTAAGTAATGCCTTTTAATGATAGAAAAGCTTAAAGGAAGAGAGTGAAATTTATAAAAGCTAATATTTTACCATCAGTTTTATATTTCAATTGTAATGCCTTAAATATTAAAAAGCCTAGCATTTCATTTATGGTTTTGAAGTACAAAAACGCATATTTTCATTGAAAAAGAAATCTGAAGAAAATAATTGAACTTAGTCTGAAAACAGTGACTTTTATTGCTGAGGGCATGGAAATTAAAAGCAGTCATGTTTACTGAGGAGCTGACTGTAAGGGGGCAAGGTCATAATTTACACATAATTACTGGTTTGCACTATCGTTTAACCACTACTGAGATGAATATGTTTTTCTTCCTTCCCTCTTCCTGTGCAGAAGTAATGTTCAGCACACTTCTTATGCATTAGATATTCTTGTGCAAATCACTGCTTTCTGTGCCTTGTGATTCAATAGCAAACATTGCTGTCATAAACAAGGTCTGCATCTAGAGATAGCTCTGTGTTTTTTGATAATATTTTCAGTTAGTAAGAATGTGCCATCAGCACGTAATTACAGACACGCATGCTATGACAAACAAACATGAAAATATGGTGGACTACAGTAAACCAGGAATATTTTAAATATGGGGTGTGTCTGCCTTTGTATAGTACATACAGTCACACCAGACTCCTTTGCATCAATTCACACAGAAAATATCTAGCCAAGTACTCTGGGTGAGCCTATAAATAATACTGTTTCCCAAGGCTAAGAAATATACGCTTCTTGGATAACTTTTGAAGAATTTGATTTTCAGAACTGGCTAAGGTTTTGCTTGCTTTTTTAGTGCCCACTTTGAAAACATAGAGTGTCCAGGAAGAGGTGAGCATCCCCACTCTGGGAACCATTTCTCAGCTGAGGAAGATGTCAGGTGCCAAGAAAGAGAGGGGCTCAAACTCACTACACATGTTAGTAGCTTGACCTTTAGATCAAAACTATTTTAAAAATAACAAGGTTTTGTTTCTGCATTTGATGGTGGTATACCAGACACTCCAGCTTGAATAAAACCATATGCACTGATATCAGTATCTGTGTGCCCAGGGGAGAGCTAATGCCAGCCACCTATTCAGTGGCAGCTCTTCCTGCCACAGCCAAAACTCACCTTATCCATGATGGTCTGTTGTTATTTATTCCATGTATGACCCACTGTGCTGCAACTAGCTTGAAAAATAATGATAGAATAGTTGCTCCTGCATGGATATCTTCAACCTTTGTTTCAAACTCTTGCGTTCAAGGACAGTGCAAGGTTTGAAATGGACATGGGTTCTTGGGTCTGTACCCACTCCTCCTTGGCAGTCTGTGTGCTAGTCCTGATGTGACACCCAAAGCCTGAGCTTCACATTCTAAGCCAGCTACACCTCAAAATTCACAGGTAGTTTGCCTGAGCTACCCAACCTTCTTGGCTCAACAGTCAAGATTTTAATCACTCCTCCAACTTGCATTTACACAGAATTTCTAGAGATGGGATGAGTTCCAAGCTGGGACAAAATAAATTTCCAATTTCTCCACAAGACAGAACACTATTCTCTCCCTGGCTCTGAGAAGCTGATTGTGGGTGAGCTGGTGCAACCCTCCTCCCATTCTTCTCCAGCTGCCTGTGCCAAGGGCAGAGTACTGTGGGGGGTATTCACACAGTGCACTCCAGAGCCTCTCCCTGCATGCAGGCTGGTGAGATAGGAGGGTGGGTGCCTATTCATAGAATCATAGAGTTATTGAGGTTGAAAAGAACCTCTAAGATCCTCGAGTCCAACTGTTAACCCAGAACTGCCAAGTCCTCCATTAAACCATGTCCCTGAGCACCACAGCTGCATCTCTTTCAAATACCTCCAGGGATGGTGACTCCACCATTTCCCTGGGCAGTCTGTTCCAATGCTTGACAACCCTTTCAGTGAAGATATTTCCCCAAATATCTAATCAGATGCTCCTGTTGTTCAGCTTGAGGACCTATCATTTTTCACCTGAGAAGTCAACCCCCACCTCACTACAACTTCCTCTCAGGTAGTTGTGGAGATTAATAAGGCTGCACCCCAAGCATCCTTTTCCCGAGGTTAAACAACCCCAGATGACTCAGCTGCTCCTTATAGGAATTGTGCTCCAGACCCTTCACCAGCTCCACTGCCCTTCTCTGGATTCACTCCAGCACTGCAGTGTCAAAGTGGGTCCCCTTGTCATAGAAGGAGATCAGGTTGCTCCAGCAAGGCCTGCCTTTCATTAACACACGCTGGCTGGGCCTGATCCCCTTGTTGTCCAGATCCTTGATGCTGGAAAGGCATAAGGAAAGGCTTGTGCAATCTTAATTCAGCCCTCTTCTAATCTTCAATTACAAAATCACATACTTTATTTTCCCTGGGACCCTGTCTCATTCAGTTCACAGAGTAGCTGGTGTTCACTTAATGAGCAACTATTCAATATTTTATTTTCTTCTCACTCAGTATGTTGCCCTAGGCATGATTTACTAGATGTAATTCAAACCTAGCTGTGCAGCCAAAATTATTAATTTCAGCTCAGTATTTTTTTTCCTTTGGTACTCATCCTCACAGCACTCCTGAGTGCTACACAAACAGCAAATAGTATATTTTCATAATACCACAGTGAGGGTGTTTTCATAATACCTCAGTGTGATTAAATGGGGAGGAGGGGTGGAATTATCCTCCCTGTTTCACAGGTGCATAGAAAAGCCAGAGAAATACAGAGGAGACATTACAGTCCAAAGAATAAAAAAATTTGTAACACTCCCTTGACAGTTTGAGTTCTGATTTTTGAAAATTCTTAATATAATTCCAGTTGAGTCAACCTGGATCCATCAGTGATTAGAGATGGAGGAGACTTTCTAAGCCATAGACTGGTTCCCTCCTATCACAGGCAGCTTTTTAATAATCTTATCAAATTGGACTGAATAGGAATTGGGTTTCTTGAATTCCTATTAAAAAGCTGAGAACTCACTCCTCTGATAGTTAGAAACCCTTTTCTAATTTTCAGCCTAAATTTATTCATAGCCAGATTGCACTCATTTGTTCTTAGGCCAACACTGTCCTTCACCTTAAATAGTTCCTCTCCTTCTCTGGCATTTGCCTTTGCTGATAAATTTAGAGTGAGCAATCACATCTTTTTCTCTCCCAGCATTTGTCTTGAGGAGCTAAATGAGCTACACTCCCTAAGCTGTCTCTCTCAAATTAAGCTGCCAGGTCCCCTTTTCATCCAAGGAAGTGCTTTCCATGCTTGCTTCAGCTTGCACTTATCTGCTCTGGGCATGGCTGGCCAGGCTTGTGTGCAGCAGCAGGCCTGCCTGTATTCACCCAGAGGTGAAGAGGCAAGAGGGTAACTACTAGTAACCAAAGGAGTTAAAAGTATTTCTCTACCTGCCCTTGAACTGATGTGTCTCAGAATCAGCCTGGGATTTCCACAGCTACAGCACATCAGTAGCACCCCAACAACTGAAATCTACCAGCACATTCTAATTGTGCTCCTTTTAACTTTCCAACAGAAAGTCTCAGCACTGGCTGAAAAAACGTATGCATTTTGTGCTACTGAATTTCATCTTGCTGCTCTCCTCCCAGTACTCTGGATCAGTGCTGCATTCCTCTGCTCCAGCATCCCAGTCCCAGCCTGGATGGTGATGCCACCCAAAAAACGTCAGTGTCTGACTCCATTGGCAGACTAGTGAACCTATACAGGTACACACAGGTGTATATGAAGTTGCTTTTTGAATGTGTCTGCTCCTGAGATCAAGTTTAAAGAACTCATCAGAAAAAAAACCCGAAAAAACCCAAAAACCAAACCAAAACAAAACCCACAAAAAACAAAAAACCAACCAAACCACCCCCCCCCACACACAAAAAAACCCAAAACCCCCAAAAAAACCACAACAGAGCAACTATTAGAGAACCACACAGGTCAGCCATGAAAACTCAGAGCATTAGACACCCTGATTTGATACCTTTTGAAAAATTCTTGTAGTCAGTGGCTGTCAAATGTTGGTCACCTATTTGACATGAAATAAATTATATTTTGATTTCTGAGAAGATTACACTCCATTAAATGTAAGACTGCTTCAGTTATGACATATATTCATTCGCCTTTTGGGGATTCATGTATTTTTCTTTAAGGTGTGAATTGATGTATGCAGGGCCATTAGTAATCATTTTTTTTTCAGTCAAACATCTATCTTAGAATCACATACTAAAATACCTGGTAAATAATGGCCAGACAAATTGAACACAACTGGAGAAACATAATACATATTTGACAGCAAAAGAGAATGTCCAGGCACGAAATCCAAGGAGAATAAAAGCAAGGTGGTAAGCATGTGACACCACGACTTAGCTGAAATAAATCACTTCCAGTTGCACAGACTGCTTGTTTTTCTGGCTAAAAAATCTGTATATTTCAAGCAGAATACAGCAAGGAGGAGGATGCTCCCTACCTACCAGACCACAACCCAAAGTGGAGTGGCCATAGCAGGTGATGGTGGAACTCATTGAGCAGCTGATAACAGAAGACTGACAACCACGAGACCATGTCAGATTTTGTGTCACCGTCCCCTCCACAGATAATAGCCCTGGACAAGCTGAGGGGACCCAGAGGCATATACTGTCAGATTTAGGTCACTTTATGGATGTTTTTGGCTGTATATTGCCTGCAAAATGCTCCAGAGGCTGGTGTAAGCAAGAAAAGGCTTCCAGGCCAACAAATTATGGTGATTTCAGGATACGTTAGATAACCTCCAAGGTGTAGGAGGGGTCAGATTTGAGCTGAAATGATCCAACATGGCAGAGAATAAACACTATGCCACTCTGACCTCAGGAGGGCTCAGCCCAGATGCATAGAAAAAGCTGCAAAATACCCTTTGGAGAGTTATAACCTAAGTTCATGGAGACATAAAACAAGGAAGAGGTAATACATGAAGTGTTCTGTGAAAAGGGGGCATTGTCACATGTACTTGGGAAAAGAGAGGAGACTTTCCAGCATGCAGGGGAAGAAAAGCAGCAGCCATAGGAGAGGCTTGGGCAGAGCAGAGGGCAGGTACAAGCATGTAGGCACTGGTGAGAGAAGAGGTGCAGCAAGGAGCAATGTTCGTGCAGGCACTGCAGGTAGGAGGAAGCAAGACCTGCACTGGAGCAGGGTATTGGAGAGGGAGGACCCTCTGCTTAGGGTTTCTCCACTGCTCCCTGGGAGTAGCCCAGTCTTCCTAACCCAACAGAGTTAATTTTGGTGCCTCTGCAAAGACAAAGCAAGTAGATCCAATGAGGTCCTGTAAAGCAGACAGTTCCCCTGCACAAAGGCTTGCACAAGCTTCAGTAGATCAGGCTTTCTAAACTGCTGCTGCTGGGCAGACAAGGTCTGGGGAGGTAAGGAGGGAAAACATTTGGTCCTGTGTTACTTCAGTGTATCTGATAGAAGTGTATTTATTCTCTTCCCAGTGAATAACACCTATTTGGGGGGCAGAAAAAAACCCAAATGTCTGACAAAGCCACACTTCATATGCCCCTTATTCTTCCTTGAGAAGTATCTTCAGCTGTGAATACGTATATATACTCTAATGACAGTCAGCTGTCACATCTGTAAACATACATTTACCTCCCATTAAGGGTTATTTGCCCCTGTTTCTGACCTTTCACCAGCTTTCCATACCCTGGCCATGTGGCACAGATGGTATAATCCTGTCAGGCTAAGGCAGGTGACAGTGCTGCTCAGTGTTTAGTAATCAGTGACTGTAATTAGCCAGACTGGACGCAGGCTCAGATAATAGGGCAGTCAAACAGCTGCCAGTCATGAGGTTTTTCCTGTGGACTGCAGGGAATGGAAGAGAGTGTGATATAAAGAGGCCATGCATTTTTTCCAATACACTTTATACAGAACCAGTGATATGGTGTTTTTCATTAAAAAAAAATTTCTTCCAGAGTGACCGATAAAGTGTGTTTCATATCATGAGGAACTTTTAGTCGATTTTTAAATCTGATGGAGGTGTCTGGAGAGTGTTTAGCAGCAGCAGAGCTTTTTCCTATTTGGAGACTGTCTTGTCATGTTTTCCTTGCACAGATCTGTTCACATGCACACCAAACGTGGATGGATGAAGCACCTCAAGTTCCTGATCCTTAAAGCAACTCCTTTAACACAGGAAAGTGCTGTCACCAAGCTACTACTTGTTTGCATTCAGAGATCAGGATTTAGACAAATAAAATGAAACTTAATTGTATTGAAAATAAAGAAAAAAATAATTAAAGTGATATTAAAAATATTAGGATATTGAAACTTTTTACTGGTTTTAGTTCTTTTTAGAGATCTCAGAAACTATCCTCATTTCTGATCTTGTGTTACACTACACATTAAGGTGATACATAGGCTGCACATGCTGTATTTAAGAGAAGCAAGCAGTGTGCTGAACCAACCATATTTTCATGTGAGAGATAATTCACTGTCTCCGGGATGGTAGAAAATTCTCTGTCCTAAGCAGATGTTCATGCTTACAGTCTGTGAGGGTGAAAGAGGTTTTATTACCAAAGAGGCAACCAGTCATCTCTCGCAGAGGAAAGACTAGCATTCCTTGCCTAGGAGGGCTTTTTCTTCCTGACTTCAATATTTCTTTCCTGTTTTTAAACATGTGTCTATTATTGCAAAGATGCTAATAACGAAATATATTTAATTTTAAAAAGTGCACACATCACAATTAATCAACTTCTCCTCATCCTTTATTGCATATATTCCAACAGCTTTTCTCCCTCTTCCCCTACAAAATTGTGCTATTTATCTATACGGAACAGATACCTTAATCTTTTGGGGGAAAAGCAGAGAATAATTTCAATTTCCATGCATTTATGAGAAGACATTCTTAAATAGGCCAGTGAAAGAGATATTGCATCTATAAATAAATTATTCCGAGGCGGGCAGTGGGATGGGGTTACACATCGCCATTGTGCAGGGAGGCTGGAAAGCCCGACCCGGGAGTGCAGCTGTTGTCTTTGTGCCGGGCACTCTGCCTCTGCCATTGTTCCCCTGATTACAACAGGCACGTCGGGGGCGCGGGGAGGGCAGGCGCGGGTGAAAGGATGGCTGTGCATTGATAACGCCTGGCACTATCGCGGAGGGCAATGATAGGCTTCTCAGCTGCGGCGCTATCGGGGTGTGAGGCTCTGGAGCGTGTGCGTGTCCCCCGCCTCCCCTCCCTGAATCAGCAATTTCAGGAGATGTGAATGCGTTCACCTCCTGCGTGTGCCAGCTGGATCTTACCCAGACACACACACGGGATTGTGTCAACAGATGGTGTAAAAGGGGACAAAAAGGACAGTATTTCCAAACTGAATATGTAATATCAAACAGGTGTGGAGGTAAGGAGATGGTAATGAACAAGGAACGCCGAGCTGCAGGAAGGGTGTCTGTGCTGCTCACAGCAGAGAGGTGGGGAGGGAACTCATTGCTCTGACCATGCTTTACTCAACAGGAGGGGAAAACAACCATGATCTCTCTGCCACTGCCATTGTCCCCACTAACACCTCAGCTGCTGCATGGCCTGGCCCCAGCGAGATGGCAGGGGTGAGGTCCGTGCTGCCCTTTCATCCCCTGCGTCATCTTGTTTCCAGCAGCACCTCTGAAAGCCCTACACAAAGGTGCTTGGCCTGTCAGCATCCTAAAAGCCATCTTCACCCACTTGTCCAGCTGGGGCAGAGGCAGGCCAGGAGGACAGGACATCAAGAGCAGAGGTGTTCCCAGCTCCCGTTACCAGCCCGCCTGGTGCAAAAGGGAGAAACACCCCAGAACAGAAAAGCCCAAATCAATTGGGCTAATCTAGGATGCTGCTGTCAACACAGATGCACTGGGGACATCTGAGCTGCATCAGCATTCTTGCCACAGGAGGAATTGTGTGGCCCATACCTTGCTACAACAGTGTGATTGATTCCCATTTCCTTCTGAGGATCTCCTGACACCTAGGATAGCTGCCACTCATTGCACTATCGACCTTTAGGGCTGCACAGCTCACCTGGTGTCATGAACCTGGACATGGGCAGGGATACACCTGCCCTGAACCCTTCAGGAGAAGCCTGCCAGGCATGTAGAATCAATTGGGTTATTTACCCCCAAAAGATGACAAAGCAGCTGTGCTTGGCACCAGCCATGGAGTCCCTCACAGCCAAACTGCCTGTCCATTTGTATCCCAAGATGTGCAAGAGAAAACACAGTATGGCTTTTTTCTCCCCACTGTCTTGTGAACTCAGGTGCACAACAGCTCACCATTGCTTTGTAGATTTTTCCCCTTCCTAAAATCCAGAGAAAATCCTCCTATTTCTCAGCAGATGCTATCTGGTCACTCTGAGCTCCTCCTCAACTGCTGAAAAGAAGTATTCATCTAAAACCTACTTAATTTTTATATCCCTGTCTGGTTTTTCCATTTATTTCCAATTACTGTGGATCTTGCTATCTGTCAGGAATAGGATCACACATCTGTCTCACTGTTAAAACTGCTAACAGAGACCAGGAGTAAGGGATTTCTGACATGAAAGCTATGGCCACCCGTGACAAGCAGGGGTAAAAACTAAGATGCCTGTTACAGTGGGACTGGGACAGAGTCACTTGATGCTGCTTTGATACTTCAGTTGCTGTCAGAGAGGTACCTACAACAACACAATCTGAAAACAAGTTTACAGAGTAGCCATACATTAACCTGTATATTCCTACATTCCTTCTTTTGCTTTTCCTGAAGTTGTAATGCATTTTATACAAATTCACCTGATATTCATGTATTTTACTTGCAATCTGGTACACATCTGTCATATGTAGATGAGCTTCCTGTTCTCATCCCTTTCAAATTGTTCTCTCCAGAAGTGTGTTCAGCCAAAACTGAGCATTGCTATTTCCCCACCCTCTGTGATCCATGAGCTGCACTCAACACAATTAGCTTTCTTCATCATGCAATCCTCCCCTCATTTACCTGGCTTGGTCATTTCCTCTTTCCTCTTTCCTAAGTGGATCAGTGAGAGGATCTTTCTGATTCGTCCTCCAGTTTTCCATGGAGGCACCTGCAGGTCCTCACCATGGCCCCACTATCTTTTTCCAGATTCACAATACCAGCCTCCACCACAGGCACCTATACTTCAATCAGCTTCTCCCAACTGACCCTTGTTTAACATCTCTCTGTAATTCAGTAAATTAATATAATTTAAGTTACTGGAGAACTCACCTTAATCCTCTTTTCTTCTGATGTGGCTTCAAAAGATGTAAGAAGATACTAATATACACAGGCTGACACCCAGTACACTGATCAATACTGTATCAGTCTTAACTTGTATTCTCTCACACATCCCTCTCTTGTCTGACATGTGAAGGTCTCTGTTTGCACATCACAGCTGGGGCCTCTGTCCCCCATTGTCTTAATTATGGACTCAATGTGCTGCAGATATATAAATCATGGAAATTTAATCAGGCTTATTGCATCCTTCATCTGGCAGCACTGACTGAAATGAAAGCTGTGGTGAAATAAAGGCTATTCCAAATGAGAGGGAATGCTACATTATGCTCTTGAGAATTTTCCCAATATAGTATCTTTGGGGACCCTCTTCCCCCCCACACACAGGTGCAACCCCCAACTCATGCTAAGTCATTTAAATAAAAGTTACAGTCAACATAAAAGACACAGGACCCAGGCTGACAAGCTGCCAGTAGTTTGTTTCCACAGAAGATGGGAAGGGAGGAAGGCACATAAGATGGTCCTGGGGATGCTCACAATGTCTTTCAGAGGTAAAAACCCACACCAGGGTGAGAACATGGAGCAGGTGAGCACTGGCAGTGCGTGGAGAAAGTGGGCTAAGTTTCTGTCCAGTCCCACTCCCTAAGTCCCTTCCTTTACAGGCTGCTGTGGATTCCTGGCTCCTTACCAGTCCTTACCATGGTGCTGCTTTTCACATCCTTTGCTCACCCACTCCTTGCTGGTGGCACGAAGATGGGAGTAGTGGAGTCTCTGTGTTCAGATCCACCTCAATGAAAGACCAAGCATGAAACAGCAAACTGCCACCTCCACAGCCAGATCTACCAGTCAGGGCACAGTAAATACTACCACTGGAGTAAGTATTTAAGCAGACATGTGGGACAACTTGTTAGGTCATTTCCATTTGCTTAATCAGATCCTGTAATTGGCGTTAAATTGTAGCATCTCCTTACACTGAGGAGAACCTGACTTACCCACAGGCTATTCTCAAGTAGTAAACTGAGACTGGTAAAGTGAATCCACTCAGCATATGGGGTACAGCTATAGGAAAACCAAACACATATCCAAATTGTGATAGAAAAAATCTCATCTTGATAGGAGAATTTGGGTGAAGTGTGATACATGTTTGTTGTCCAGGGGACGCGGTGCAGTAAAGTTTTTCATCATAGTGCATTGCCAGAGCCTGCATGTTTAGCAACTATTGAAATCAATTAGTTTAATCACAGTTTAATATCCTCCAGGTCTCGATGGTTTTGTAAGACAAGCCCCAAAACTTTGCCTCAACTGGGAAAATTACCCATTACTGACACTGGCTACACCCTAACAGATGCAGATGAATAAGTAAACACATTAAGCTGCTGAGGTAGACTAGGACAAACAGCATTCGGCACTGCTTAGTAACCACTCGGTGTTACTCATCTGCCAATGTGTTGACTGCTGTTTAACTTGTTATGTCCTGACTGACGCTTGGAGCCAAGCAGTGTTCAGTCTTTGTTTTTAAATGCTATTTTGAAAAGCACAGATACTCAGGCTTCATACCTTGCTCACCAAAGGAACAAAGATGAAAGAGTTATTATAATATAGCAGAGTATAAAGTTGATGCTGGAATATTGTTTTAACTTCAAAATGCTCCTATGATCATTGCTGTAATATGGATGGAATATAACACAGACTCTAGCCAGTATTAATAAGTAAGGATGAAAGCAGATATTGTGCAAAAATTTGGGGGATAAAAAAAAGCAGAATTAAGTACTAAATCAGACCAGCAGAACTGTCAAATGTGTTAGACTATATTCACAGGCACTCAAGTGTGACATGCAGGCACAAAACATAAACATTTGTTTAGTTTGAGTAATCTTGCTTTTTAGAGTAAAAGGCTTTTTTTTCTTTTTTTTAGGAGGAGGAGGAGGGCTTTTATCTACAGTCTGGAATTTTAAAAGTCTTATATCCTGCAAGGACTGTTTGAAGCAGTTCCAGAAGAACTGCTTTTCATTAGCAAGTGCTGACTCAATGATCTGTATAAATGTATTGAGTTCATCAAAAAAATTAAAGAAAATTATTTGGTTTTACTTCTAAAAGGTTACATAATTTCAGTTGGACTTCATCAGTGAAATCACTATATACTATGTTTCAAATATGTTATCACTTGAAAGTTGAAATAATAAAGGAAAAACAAACTGGTTTGATTTCATTGAAGTCTTTGATAAAGAGTTCTTTTGATGACTTCAAGTAAAGCAATACCCAAATGTAATTTCTCAGTAAATTTTGAAATTTCAAGGTTTTGTTTAAATTTGAGAAAAAGCAAAAAATTAAGTGATAGCTTTTTTTAAGGAAGATAAATGTTGAACTTAGGCAAATGCTGATATAATTGTGCCCAGGGGTTTATTCAAGTGAGCAAATGTTTCTATAGTTATATGTGATATAGCTCGAACACATGTGATCTAAGTTTGGACATAAAGTCTAGAGGGCTGCCAGGGCAGGGCAGTTCTTCAAGCTGCTCTAATATAAACCAGAATCACAGTTATTGCTTTTCTGCAAAATAAGAGAGTCTATACTTACACTTTTTCCCACTCTTGTCAGTTGGGTAAAAGGACACTAAAAAGAAACTAAAAAGGACACTAAAAGGAAACTAAAGGCACTCTGGTTATACCTACACTGACAAATAGCACGCTCGGGCACATTAGCTGGCCTTGAGGCTCTGCTGTATGGCTGTGTTCATGCTCTTGGCCTTTCTCACCCACCTAAAGAGGATGGTGTGAGAAACAAGCATCAATCTGCATCAGCCTTATCTGATTGCAAAAAAAAGGTAGCATTTGTTTAATTTTCATAGCTAGTCACCCTGGTGTAGACATTACTCCTTATTCACTCTTTCAAAGACCATGATTATCAAGTTAGGAGCAGGGAGTTAAAACCATGTGCATTCACCAAAGGCTACAAGAGAGCTTGAAGCCAGCAGTTATCTGTTTCAGAGAGGTTTATTCATGTCATTTTCCTGCCCATGCCCTCAGTCTGTTTTCTGTTCAGCCAGCCTACAACACCAGTCCTGAGAAGCACAGATTCTTCCATTCATCCTGCATTCATCCTGAGTTCTTTAGATTTAGTTTGTATCAAGCATCAACATCTGAACACATAAGCTTATCCTACAGCCACAAACCCTTCAGATTCAAGAAGTGCCATCTGCTCTCAGTAAAACTACCTAATCAGGCCAGCTCCTCCACTGACAAATTCTTCTGATGCTGCTACACATTGTAGGAATGGTCCTACTCCAACCAAAGGTCTACCTGGCCCAGGAGCTAGTCTCTGACAGTAATCAACAGCAGATGCCTAGAAACACACAGTGTTTGATGAAAACACAGAGTGATGGCTTCCCCAGAAGATGTGTTTGGGATCCCCTGTGCTAGCACTAATGTCTTTGTGTTTAGTTTTTCACAATGGGATCTTCTTCTATGGATTTTCCTGTGTAGTTTTTTTGCCTCTGCTAGCTCACAGCACACATAACACACATAACACAAATCCCATACCTAAGTACACACCACATAAGGAAAAACGTGAGGTAGCTTTGAACTGCTTACAATGCTGGGCTCATAGATACCTAGGTCTTGATGGAAAGAGGTAAGGAACCAGTAGCCTCTGTATTATTTTCTTAAAATCTTAGAAGACCTATAAGTCACTCTTCATGTGAAGGCATTTCCATACTTTTCTTGTTTCCTTTCTCTGAACTTTTTCCAGGTCTCCACTACATTTTTTTTAAGAAGAGGGAACACGAACTCTGTTGGGATTTATGCAGTTTCTTTTGTTCTCTATTTCTTTTCTAATAATTCCTAACATTCAATTTACATTTTTATTGCTGCTGAGCATTAAATTGGTGGTTTCATAAGAACTATTCATTAAAATTCTGAGATCTCATTCCTAAGTGGTAACATTTAATTCAGAGCCCATCACTCTACAAGGAGTTAAGATTGCTTTTTTCATGGATATCACTTATATTTATCTATATTGAAGTGGTGATACCAAAATTTGCAGCACAATCAAAACTTCAATTTCTGCAATAAAAAAATATTTTCAAAAATACAAAAACTGGTTCTTATTAAGAAATACTTGTTTGAATCTATTCACTGAAGAATTTTCCAATAATGACATTATGACAGTGCAACATAAAGAGACATCTATGCATCATTTTATGCCACTCTGTTTGAGCAATATCACTGTCTCAATATTTTAATGAGTAATCATGGTATCCTAGGGCCACAATTCCTTGAGACAAAGGAATAGAAGAAAACCACACCTTTCATTAACAAAAATAAAGTACATTTCAAGCTATCATGTATATAAAAGTTAAATATGTGATACAGTTGCATGGTCAAGAACAACAGTAAACAGACTAAAAGAACTTACTTTTTTTTTCATTTTTACATCCTTTTAAAACCTATTTAATTCTTTGAGAAGCATAGTTTTCAACTAGATAACAGAATTATGATGATGAACAAAGGATACATGTATAGGTACTGTCAATCAAATATATTTATGATGGCAATAAACTAGCCTAGAATTAATCCAATTGGTTTGGAGGGTTTTCTTAAGAAATCTGGAAATGCTGTCAAATTAATCATATCATCAAAATTACACTAGTTCTTGAGGATGAAAAGATTTAATGCATTCAGGAAAACACCAAACAGACCACAACAATTTAATAGCAAGGAATGTGGTGGTAAAGATTCAAATGTTGGAGATTCCTATTTAAGACATGATGGTGATCTTATCTCATTATCCAAACGAGTATTCTGCCCCACAGGCTCTCAGCTAGTCCAGGAAGTATTGCTCACAATCTCTCTTCATGGAGCTGTTCCACAATCAGATACTGAGATCCTGATCTGAAGCACTCCGAGTTAGAAAAACAAAGCATGAAAACTACAAGCATTAGAGGAAAGAAACATTTTCTATGTTTCTATATTATGGCATGTATCTACAGATAAGGACAATATTTTGTCTCTGTGACTTCTTTGCTGTCTTTTGGATCAGGAATGTAAATACTGTGATTTATAGGTGCTATTAGAAATTAGTTATCATTCAAAACATACGTAGTTTTAACTAATAGTTTTAACTAATTTTAGGGCAAATCTTAGTCTTTAAGCATGTACAACTAGCTAAAACAAAGCCCAAAAAGAATTATTGGTTGTTTTAGAAACTCCTAATTTCTAAGTTAAGTTCTTTGGAAGTACCAATTTTATTAAAGAATATTCAAAATAATTAATACTTTAAACTTGACAATAAACAGTTTGTTTTCTACATCGTCATAAGTGGTAAGTGTTGTAAGAAAATATATATGTACACACCCAGTGTTCAAAAAATCTTTTTTTTCCGTATTTTCCCTGACACAATAAGATATGTTTTTAAATCATGACAAAGAAAAGATATTTTAGATAATCATTACACAACACAGCATATAATAAATATAAATCATCTTATTGCCATCCAACATTCACATATTACATCATTGGCATTGAATAGTACAAACACAAGAATTCATGTTTCAGATCTTATTCCTAGTAAAAGGCAGTTTACCTCTTACCATCCTGTACTCTTAATTTTCATTTTATAAAAGAAGCCCTTATTTAATCTTGCTGTCACACTATGAAGTGTGAACTGTCACAGTTCTAGTACATGGTGTGGTCCCTGTTCTGATCGCTTTGTGATTTGCACTTTTAATAGTACATCACTGGAGAGACTTTGGCATGAAGGCCATTAAATCATGGCAAAGCATGCATTCACTTCTTGCTTCGGGACCCAGTGGTTGGTAACAACTGAGCTTGATAGCCAGACAAATTAGTGAAAGCAAACACCTCCCATCTTTTTCACGCAGCGAGATCTACCTTCTGGACACCTGTCTGTCACCGGCAAGAGGAGACACTGGCTTGCTGTATTAGGGGTAAGGAAAAAGGACAACACTCCTGTCCATATTGCCAGGATAAAATCTTATTTTTGTGAGACTCTTTCCAGGGCATGATCTCTCATAACTGCCCCACCCCAAGAGTCTTGTATGCTTCTGTTTGAACACCAACGTGTAGAGATACATGAAATGACTTCTGCCAACTACCTTGTTTGCCAGAGATGTCTTTAGCAAGTCAACCTGAAACTTGCTGTTGTAATATTTTCACCAACTGTTTTGTTGCTAGGAGTTTACTTAGATTGGTTAAGTGGGTAAATGTGGGAAACTTCGTGACTTTCATTTTCCCTAGCTACCTTATTTGTTCTTAGATGACTCCTGGTCCACCCAGCTGATCACTGCCTCTGTGGTGGGCTCATAACATTCCATCAACATGCAGGCACATATAACATGCACAATCTGTACAGCTCTTCTCTAATTAGTATGTGCCTCCTATTCTCCTGTGTCACTTCAGCTATCCTCCAAATTACAATGCAAGAGTACATTTAAACTCATAAAAAGATCTCAGCTATTTCCTCTCAGGATAAAAGGTTGTTTTGAAATTTCCTGTGTTGGGCAGATACAATAGCCCCATGGATTTTAGGTTTTGAATTTTCTGATCCTTCCAAGTAAACTACGCACCGAAAACTGGGAAGCAGGAGAAGCTTGGATGTGTAAAACCTCAAATATTCATTTCCCTTTTGGATTTTGACAGAAGCTTTAATAATTTTGTACTTTGCGTGAATTGCTTCATTGTGTATACAGTACAGATGGTCAATAGGTAAAATAAACCTCTAACTTTATTTTCAAGTCCCAGCTTTGTACTGAAGTTGCAAAAGCATCACTAGGAAGAAAGCTGGGATATAATGGCTCAGATAGAGATACAGCACCCTGCAGGTCTGTAGATGTAATAATGATTCTGCTATAACATCCATATGTGGTAGTAAATATGAACAGCACTGCTGGCTGGTGGGACAGGTGGGCTCAGCACTATTGTCTATTCCTCCCATTTCAAGAATCCTAAGGATTGGCATAGTGGTATACGCCAAGTGGCAGACAGAAAAGGTCTGTGAATAAGTGAATAATCAGTTTCTACATAACAAAAATATGTTCATCTTCAGATTTTAGAAAGGGATTTCACAGAGTCACACAGGTCTAAGTGATACCAACACTATGCCCTCTAAAAGCAAGCTAGAACACTCTTCCCTTCTTTCAGGAGATCCTGACCTTACTTGTAGAAGTAAACCCGTGTTTCTGTGAAGTAAAAGATTACTGCATTATTTTTTCAGCCTGAAAAAACTTATCATACAGCTGTTGGAGATTTCATGAGCTAATTTCTTGTGTGGCTGTGGGAAGGTTTTACACAAGATAGGAAATGACTTGTAAAGTGTTTTGACAGGGATTCCAGATTTGTGAGTGTGTCTTAAGTTCTATGTGACATTATCTAGAATAGGCAGAAAAGTAAATTACTTTTTTCTATTATATATGCAAGTGTATAAGTAAGGAATGACAAAAAACGATCTTTGCCTTTTGGGATGAAGTAAGAGAATTAATCTTTTACTTACTGTGAAACAGTGTTGCAGAGCTGAAGGGCACAGAAGTATTAAATGTGTTAGGCAATAACTGCAAGCTAGAAATCATATTGAAGAATATGCACACATTATTTTCTATTTTAAAACCTATCTTGGTGTAAGATACACTTAACTAATACAAAGATACAATATCTTTAAATCTACACATAATTAATGGAGCACTTGGGTTTTATCTATTTGGATTTATGCACAACCCAAATGCAACAATCTGGTGCTCTCTGCACCTGTTCCATAAAAACACAGTTCTTAGAACAAGGTGCCCACAATTCATTGTTTCCATATTACATGGCAAAATTTAAACAAATAAAACAAACCCACCCCATTTTCAAATGGAGTACATATCATGGGTCATCTCCTAGGATGCATTATAACAGACAATAATCAAACTTTGTCCTGGCAATTAACTAACTCAAATTATTTTGGGCTTGGTGAAGGAAGTTTAAGCTTCAAAACTGCGGCACTTGTACATTTCAAATTAAAAGACCTGCAGTTGGATATACTTTATACAGAGAGGGAAAACCAGTTTCTATAGCCAGCTGCTGGCAAGCAGAGCAATAGATCAAACCAGTCAGTACCAAAACATAGAACTATTTTCTACTGAACAGCAGCGGGGTAGGAGACAGCATCTTAAGAAGCAGTGAGGCCAAAAGGAATCCTGCCACAAGCACCATGGTGCCCCAAGCTTGCCTTCACTGTTCAAACACATCAGCTGTGACTGGGATGCAGAGGGAAGAAGGGCTGCATCTGTGCAAGGAAATCACTGCAGCATCCGTTTCCTTCCCTGATTTCGATCCCATTTGCAGTTTGAGTTGCAATCTCATAGCATTCTATATGTATCAATCAAAACGAAAAAAACTGTCAAAAACAAATTCTGAAAATAATCAGGAAAAGACCACATAGAAGCAGCCTAATGTCACGGGTGTATTTTTAAAGCCTTTGTTTTGAGTCTTATTAAAACAAAACACTCTCTTACTTTTTTCCAGTCAATGCAATTTCTAGATGAGATGAAGCATAAGCAAACAAAAAGTCTATGGTGGAGTGATTGGCCAGCTCAGTCTGCGCTCCAGGAGCATTCCTGCATTCCTCAGAGCTAGGAAGCTCTTGCACAGCAACATCTATGGACAAGGCTCTCTCGTGACTCTGGTAGTACCCAAGGCTCCCTGCCAGGCCAATAAACTGACTGTGGTTTTTCACATCAGCTCTCTACTTGACCCAACTACTAGACATACCCTGGGCAAAAGACCTTGCATCCCTTCAGCAAGTCCAGCATTGCCAGGGGCACTCCTGATCACTGTGTCTCCATGAGCAGCCATCATAAGCAAACCCCTTTGGTTTCTGGATTGCTAGTCCAGCTCCCTACAGAATGATGAATGCTTCAAGTCTTGCTCTGTAATCCATTTAATGGCTGAGGACCAAGACTGATAAATTTCCAGAGAAACCACCATGGTCAACAGTCACACATGGAAGCCTGCACAGTAAAATTAAAACTGACTATGGGGTGAATAGTTTTAGGGCTTTCCTGGGAGCCATTCCTGAAGATCTAATAAAAATTAGAAAAGTGCTTAACCCCCTTTTATCTCCAACTTGAAGTCTATTTCTTCACTCACATACACATTTGCATAACACACTATATGTCATTATAGGAAACAAATCAGCAAAACAATCCCACATTATTCTAATATGCACATTTCTTTCTCTGTTGAGTGGATAATTAAAAAACCAAAAGACAGATGGCAAGTCACGCTTTGTTTATTACCTTCATGATAAGGTTTTCAGATGCTGTGGTGGTAAACTTATTTTGAATAGCAAGCATTTACTAGATCTTATTATTCTAAAATTTCTGTGGGAGATTTCTTGTCACCTTGGAAATTATATGTTTGTTTCTAGAAAGAAAAATTAGCTTTATTCAGAGGTCTAAGTAATTTGGATATATGGCAAGCAGCATCTAAAACAAAAGTCTAATATCAACATCCCCAAAAGTAGATTTTATGACTGTTAAATATACATGTTGCAAAAGATTAGATTTACTGGTTTGCTTATATTGTGTTAGTCATTTATAACATTTGCTGACTGAACAACATAAACTTATTTTATGGTTCTTTCATCCTTTCTCAAAAGGATTGCAGGCTCCTAGTAAGGCAAATTCAACACAAGGGTTTCTGGGATACAGGCACTGCACATACAAAGGTAGTATTTCTGATGGATAGCATTCTTTAAAGGTCTTTTCATGATCCATTAATTTATGAATTACACAGCAGAATAGGCATTGTCAAGGGCTTAATTTCAGTTATACGTTGATCTTCTTCCCTTTAAGCTTTTATCCAAAAAGGAAGTAGGACTAAAAATAACATGTTCCCTTAGACTGACTCTGACAGGTCTTATCATAGAATTAACTGTTTAATTCTTTACTTATCAAAAGGTGGGCAGTTGGGCCCATCATTATCTATAAATAGGAACAAACATGAAAAAATGAACATAGAAAAGAATAGTTCTAAGGCTTGCTTCATTCACAGCACAGTTACAAAAATCAATGTAATCTCCATGGAATAAAATTTACAGTAAGGAATGAAGTATGCAATTTAATGCTGCACAAAGATTAAGATTAAAAAAACAAGTTGATAAAACTTTTTTACATTTTACTGGAAATCTAACTTCCTGGGAGCCAGATTTCCAGGAAAGCAGCCTACCTCCACCCTGCCAAACCTAATACAATCCAGGTAAACTACTATAGACAGGTTATTTTAGAGGTCAATGAGAAATCAGTCTCAAGGTCCACATTACCTGAAAAGAACATTTGCGCTTTTACTCATGGCTCAAAAAAGATACCAAAAAAGAGACTGATGAGCATAATTATGAAGTTTTCTTACTCCCAAAGTGCAGTTCTCCTCAAGGACTGAAGTACAGGTAAATTTCATAAGCCGTCATAAATCAACTTTATAAATAATAGCTCAGTGTTTGGAGCTGTTATTTCTCTTTTCTCTCCTCTCTTTTTCTTACAGCAACAAGAAAACCTAACCAAACAAAAAAACCCAACAGCCCTCAAAAATTAGAATGAGAATCTGTTAGTAAGCTAAAGAAAGTGGTGATAAAATTCTGACCTCAGGACTTTTTGACACAAGGAGCAACTGTAACCCCTGTTGCTAAACAGAATTTGGCTGGGTGCTTGTAGTACAGTATTTCAAGCAATCCAGATTAGCTGCAATTTAGACATTTGTTTTTTACTAACAGGGTGTGGCAAGATGTAAGAAACTCACGGTATCCTGAGAGGGAGTTTCTTAACTTCCTTCTCATTACATTCAATGGTTTCTGTTTCACAATGAAAAAGTGTGAAAAAATGCTGACAATATTTACATTCAAATTTCTCTTGCAAATAATTATGGTCTTTAGTGTCAGCTAAGAAGAAAATAACATAAACTTTAATATGACCACAATCTTTTTTAATTCTGAAAGAGCAGAGCCCTCTTTTTCTTCCATACATTACCCTACAGGCATTACCTGACAATATGTAGTCAGATCTTGGTTTCTTGAAGTTCCCACAACATTTTCAGGCATTACAATTGATGGTAATGTTCTTGCCATAAGCATAATTGTAATCAAGAGATGAGATATCAATTGAGCCATTAATTTAAGTATAGCCTTTTTTTTTTTTAGTAAAAATTACAAAACAAAGAGCATGGTTTTGTTAAGAATCAAACCCAAACTTAGCTGTTTGTTCCATACTGTTGTGGTTTGGCTCTCCAAAGCTGTTTCTTTACATGTCAGCAAATCTGTGACAGGTTGAAAAAATAAAAAAGAGGATTCATTATGAAGGTAAAATTGTCTGAAGTCCAAAAGATCATGTAATTTTCTTGAAACAAGCATAAACATGAAATTCTAGGGATAAATAGGAAAAAGCTGCCTAAGCACACCTGTAAATATTTCAAATGGAAATCATGGATTCTAAGCAACCTCTGAAAATATCCAGCCATCAGTATACAAGTGAACTAAATGCAGTCACTACAGGTCTTATTTTATCAGCATATAAGACAGATTCATTTCTTATATACATGTTGTCAGTTCCCATTCACTAATTTAAAATTGATCTAATTAAATTATTTCAAAATTCTAATTTGTAGTTCAGTTACAAGATCAACTTATTACTGCTTAATAACACCTTAGTATTCAGCTGAGCATAGTAATAGATTGTGTGTTCATTCTTAAGACTACAAGCATACATGAGAAAAAAAATCTTTGAAACCTCTGTGAAATGGAGTTGTTGATCTAATGATTTCTGCCTTGTGTTGGCAATGGGCTACTGGACTGCACACAAATTCGTCTCCACTGACATGTGGTAACCCATTAAGCCACTGTAACTCAATTTCATGTCTGACTACATAGAGAGAATTGAACTGATAGAGTTTGAGCAAAGCTTCATGTTGTCAAGGTGACTACAATCTTCCTAAGGTAATAGATACTTTTCCAAAATGGAGAACAGATTGAGCATTTCTCTGCTTAAAGGCTTTATACACACATAAATGTTAAACTGCCCATTTTAACAATACCAAGATAGTTAAAATGGTACATCTGGTATCATGTATTGCAGTAATGCCGATACGAACACAGTCATTCTGGCATAGTTACTTCTATACAGATGAAAAACTACTGCATTAATAGGGATCTTCAGCCCTGTGTAATTATATCCAACTTTACAAGCTGTAGCAGTTGTCAAAGAGTTGGACCAGCACAGAAAAACATCCCTATCTGTTAATTAAGCAAGACCATTTTTAGATCCCTCTTTGATAGTTTTCAGGTAGCATGTAATCTGGCTTTCTCAGCCATAGCCTGACACACTTAGAAGTCTGTTTGTGTGTAAGGAAAGTATAGATGAGAAGCTGTTTCGTTTGCAGATAGCAGGCAGACTGTGCTGTTCCAAATGCAGAAAAAACATGTGGAAGGTAACAGAGAAAAGTCAGCTAATAGGCTTTGTCTGAACTCCAAAATACACAAATGAGTCACCTCCATGGAGCACACTATGACGACATGAACTAACTCTACAAGAAAGTGCTTGATCTAGTGTGGGAAACAAGAATTGCCTCATATTTGATTGCTGAAATTCTCATTGTTTCAAGAATTGCATATTGACAGCTTAAGATTTTGTCTGCATTGGAAGAGCCAGTGTGTTTTTGTTGTTCTAAAACTAAGTCCAAATTTATTTTGAATAAAAACTTAAAATAATCCACAATTTTCTGAAAATATGGGGGAAAGCACATTTACACTGCTGCCCTTTTCTTCCAGAATAATAGCTAGTGTTTGTGTGGTTTCAAGGTGTGCATCTGTCAGAAGGCTGAATACCAGCACATTGCTGACATAACATTTAAAAGTAGGACTTTTAAAGCAGTCCAGTAGTGTATCACCTGTCATTGGCTCTAGTGCCACTGCTAATTGCTTTTGAAATAACACAATACAATAGACATTGAGGCCATCAATATTTTTCCCATTACCACAATGTAGAGACCATTTGGATAATGATCACTGCCCCAGAAGAGCAATGACAGATTTCTGTGCCATCGTACTTTGCCCAGAAGCATTGTGTGCACTGTGCATTGTTTGTGGCTCTGAACAGCAGCAGGATAAGGATTACCAGCCCTTTGCTCACCCAGCAACCACTGGCAAGCATTGTGGTTGAAGGACTGCCTTTTCCAGCTGCTAAGTCTTCTTTTTCCCTGCATGGAGCAGAGACTAAGTTCAGATGGAGGAAGCAACAGAAAATCCACTAGGTGCTTTGGGGAAAAGAAAAGAAGCAGCTGGGGTTTCAGTCAAGCAAAGAGAAAGGGGTAGGATGGTCACCACCAGATGTGGACTGTATTCACGTCAACACTAAGCTGCATGAAATATTTCTCTTAAATATACTTCCCATTTCCCTTCCAGAGCATCTACAACTGTATGATGTCTTACGTAAGTGTGGGAAGACTAGGAGAGAGAACGTGGTTGTACCTGCAGGTCTGAAGATTTTCTGGCAGCCTAACAGTAAAAAGGTAGCAGAAACAGCATCAGGGTCATGATAAGCAAAGGCCAATGTAGATTAACTTTATTCTCTTGAGGTGTGTGAAGTTAAGATTGGAGTTTGAAGATGTAGGAGCACCTCTTTGGACATCATGAGGAATTCTGCAAAGTTCTTCCCATCAGGAAGGGATTGCCCAAGAGTAGTCAAGATCCTTAGACTACAGACTAAAGACACATAAAAGACTAAAACAGAGTTTCATTCAATTCACACTCAGGAACTGTCCTTCAACAGGATTTTATACTTTAAGTTTCAAATAGGATGCAGCATGGGAGCTGGATCTTAAAACTTACCTTTGTAACTTCTGTCAAACAGTGGAAAAAAGGGAGAGCTAGGGGAAGCTGGTGGTTCTTCTAGTCTGGGTGGATCATCTAAGGGGATAATTTAGTCTCTGTGATATCTAAATCATGGCCTATTTATCTGAAATTCCAATAAAGGGCTAATAGTGCTAATTACAGTAGCAGGGATAGCAATGTGGCTATTCACACACAAAGAACTTGGCAGAGACCAAGCTCCACTTTCACATAGGTCAGCAAAAAAAAAAAGAGTGTGCTGCACTTTGTCACATCTCATTTGGATTGCCTTCAAAATGCTGAGCTAGAGGCAAAGATACCACAGTTCATTTCCAATTCCACATCTAATCCTCTCACCTTTAATTTATTTTAAAAGTTTAATCATAAGTTCATAAAGCTCAGATATCCATTTTTTAATAAAAAAAAAAATTAAGCACCTGCAGGTAAGGTTTTTAGGAATACATGGTTGGCCCGAGCTTCATTATAAATAGGGACTTTCACAGTTCACCTTTCTGCAAATGGCACTGTGATAAAATGTAACTTTCATTCCCTCCCTGTTGCTTCAGGGATGTTTCATTTACAGAAAATAAATAGAAGACTTCTATCGCAAAGAAACCATGCTCCAGACAGGGTCAGTGAAAAGCTGCACCTTGCTCTGGAGTTTCTGGCAGCATAGTAAATAAGTTTTCTGCAGAAATTGTCATTAACTACTTAGCTAGAAACCTTAGTACAAATAGTAAAAGTACTTGAGATATTCTTAGTAAACAAATAATGTAATATTTGCAAATATAGAAACCTTACTAAATTTGGGGGTTTTTATTTACTGTTAGTTGATTAAAATTATGATATTAAAAGTTCTTTAAAGATGTCAGCCAGCTTTGGAATTCCAGCTGCTTTAGTGTTCTTGAATTTCCAGAAGTCAAATGTTTTGACAAGTCCTCTCTCTAAAGGCTCTTAAAGAAACTAAATTATCAGAAGGATGAAAATTCTTTAATAGATAAAAGATGTGTTGGAGCATAATAATAAATTGTTTTCACCATGGGAGACATATCTGAACTAGAACTTGCTCTCTTCAATATATTCATAGATGATCTGGAAAGGGCAATTAATAATGAGATGGTAAAGTTTGCTGATGATACAAATTACTCAACACAGTCAATACCTCAAAAGGTGTCATTATATTGAACAGTGAGTGATTCAGCAACAAAAAATGTAGACATTATTTAATATCAATACAGGCAAAGCAATACACATGGGGGGAAGCCTAACTGTACATACACAGGGACAAATAACAAACAAATAAATAATTTAATATCACTTCGGCAAGAATCTTAGACTCCTTGTTGAGAATTCTCTGAAAACATCTGCCCAGTGCTCACTGGCAGACAGAAAATACAAACTGAATTAAAAATCATTATGTAAGAATGAAAACACACAATATTACACATGTTTATACACCATTGTATAAACATAGACTGCATCCACATTCCAAACACTTCGTCTAATTCTGAATGATCCATGTCCAAAAGTTTATTAGAAGTAGGAATAGTGTATGCTAGACAACACAGATGAATAGCAGTATATTGTTGTAACTGTATGAGGGTGGATGAAAGTACTTTTCAACTTGAAAAGGAGACAAAAAAGAAGAAATAATTGTATATAAAAGTGAATCTAACATAGCTAGTAAGTAAGAAACCTTTGCTCACTATTCATCCTACCATAAAACTTGACAAGCACCAAGTATCACAGTTTTAATCAAACAGAAATATTTTTTCCATACAATTCACAGCCACATAGTATAGTCTATTGTTACAAGAATGTTGTGGATAACAAAAATATAAGTGGGTTTAATAAATAATTGGAACAATCTGTAGAGAAAGGGTTCAGCAAGGGATAAAAAATATATGATGCGCCTTATCTACAGTTTAAGTAGAGTGTACATTGTGCACAGCTGGAAAATGGGAAAAGTATCATTCTGTTCGTGTCCTATTCTCAGTCCCAAGAAACAGTTAAGAGACTGCACTCTGTTCTGATTTAGGGAAGTCATTCCTGTCCTATTATTTAGACCCAAAAGCCACAAGTTTCACAATTTAATTATATCTGCCTTCAAGAAACAACTTAAATTTGACTTCTATTTTCAGCACCAGGCAGGAAAACCATTGATTCTCTTTGCAATAAACAGGGGCTGAGCATTGCTGGCACAATGATTAACTCCTTCCTGCAGTAATTTTGCATATTCTGTACTGCTGCAGCAATCCCTTCTGACTGCAGAACAAACTTCATTCCCTACTTCTTTGCCTGACTGTGTATCCTATTCATTATATTCCTCTTCATTATATTTATCATTTTGTACTTTCTTGATTCCTGCATATAAAGGAATCTTCTGTGTTCTCTTAGACACGCGACAGAATATTACATGTAACACTTAGTCATATTGCATTGTATTTAAAAGCAACATACACAATTCTTTTATATTCTGTATTACAGTTTTATTTTCTGCACTGCTTTTAATTCAGCTTTGTCTCCCTGAAAATTTCAGAGTGTGAAAAAGTACAAATAATTTCCAGGATGTTATAGACAGATAGATAAATAGACACACACATATACATGGGTAAATAATTTTCAACATCATGTTCACCAAACTATTTATATCAAGTTTTATTGATCAGATACTTACATCCATTTTTATGGTTAGGAAAACGAGGTTTTAATTATAAAATCAGTACCTGTGTGGGTACATGAAGCCACAGTTCAAAGTGGAAGAGCTCAGAGAGCTGCAGCATGCTCAAGCTCTAAGGCAGGGCTGTTCCTCAGCACCAAGGAGAAGGAAAGGTGAGCAAAATCAACCCTGTCCACTTGTCTCCCAAAAGCAGGCTTATGCACAAATTAAATCGGAGAAAAAAAACCAAGAACTATAGATAATGGCTGAACTTTCTGATAGAGTTTATATGCTTCACTTCCACAGCATTTTAATGAAATTTGAATGCCTAATTCTTCTGGGTTCTTTTAAAAACCCAGTCTGCACTACCAGATGCATAAACTAAAACTGAATGCTGGGTTTTAATGTTTTAATGTTTCCAAGTCACAGGGCATAAGAACCACATTCTGTATTAATTATAAACTGCATTTACAACAACCAAGCAAAGTGCAGGAAGGCCTGGATTAATGCAAAAGACATGGGATGATTTGTAAGAGCCGTAGTTCCCGACTGGCTTTCAGAACATAGGTGGCAAGTGAATAAGCACCAGAAGGCTGTTATCAGAATAAATCAAAAATCAATTTCCAGAAATTTTAAGCCTTTAAAATACTGACTTTACAGCAACAGTGATACAATAAATGCATATTTAGCATCTACATATTTTTGCATCAACAAATCCAAATCTCTGCAAAGCCTGCATAGATGTTTGTCACAGCAGAGAGACCCTGTGAGCAACAATGACCAAGAGGACAGAATGGTGGCAGACACCTCGCAGAGTTGCAGTCCTCCAGAGATGCTCCAGGAAGAGGAGGCACTCTGAAGAACATAACTCAGGCTGACCTAGTTCAATTTACTCACTTTGAATAAACAACCTTAAAAGACAAAGGTTCTCTGACACCTAAGGAAGAAAATGGTCCTTCTAAATTCTGTTTATCTTCTAGAGTTTGGGGAAAGCAAGGTGATTTTTAGGGTTGGAAGCTGTTACAAGGCCAGATGCAGAAACTAAATAGGGATACCAGGCAGTGTACAAATCTAATGTGTTTTATGTATTATTTTCAGCACATCTATTTTTTGAGAAATTGATTCTGATAGTTTGAATCAAAGCTGTGTTAGCACACTCTGCTTTTTCGTTTTGATAATTAATGGCAAGCTTCTCAAATGTTGGCTGAAAATCTTCCTAGGCAGATTTGGTGGGTTTTTTTAGCTTGGCTTCGTGAGAAAATGAAGCTTGTGTGCATCACACCGTCTCTCTGTCATGTTTGTTCAGCTTCAAGTGAACTGAACAGCGTAGTCATTTTTTAAGTAGGAAAATCTTACAACAGATCTGTGCAAAATTTAGCACATCATGGAAGGCAGCTCCCAAAGTCATTAATTTTGCTGCCAGCAAAGATGGGGAGCAGTCGATTAAGTTCATCTGTAGCAGCTGCTGACCATGCTGGACACATACAGAGTGGCCACCTTGCATGAATGTACCTCCAGAACAGCAACTGCTGGGTCATTCCCAGTTGGTAGGCCAAACAACAGTGGCTAAAAGCCATGGAATGGAGAGGAGCTAGGGTTAAGTGAGACATCTCACTATGAGGACACAGATAAGTTGGAAAGTACCATGGAAGATGGCACTTCAGTGGGACAATCACAAATGTCTTGCACCCCAAAGAGACAAAGCCAGAGCAAACCAGTTCTCTTTAGTTCTGCCATTCAGGGAATCATCTGGATCTGTTGGGTTTTCCCTTCATCTCTGTCAATCCATCTATCTCCAGTTTTCCAGGTGCACTTACCTTTGCTTGCAGCTCCTTTGTACAAGCCCCTACTGAGGTCCCAAGAGCTATAGACAGGTATTCAGCCACCTGGGAGACAATGGGTACAGTACAAGCTCGCAATTAAACATATATATATCAGAAGCTAATGTTATATGTGATGCAAAATGACATATGATAAATCATACAATAGATGATTTATCACAGCTAAGGTGACTTATGCAATAAGCCAATATGTTTATTTACCTAAGCAAGTGCCAGTTCCACTTGCACACAATAAATAGCACCTGAAAAGGTGTCTCTCAATTGGGCACACAAAAAGAATATGTAAGGGCTCATATCAGAGGAAGGCTGCCTTTTCTTCACATGGTTAAGAAGACAACACGCTGATGTTGATGAAACAGCAGGTCTCTTCACAGCTTTGCAGGATGATAATAGGTGCCTGTTGACAGCTTCCTACATGGAAAGGAGGATCTTTTTGAAGCACATGAGCACTTTCACATGCATGTAACAGAGCAGTTCAAGAGCAGAGACACCTGCCAGCACAGCCACGAGGCAGAACCTTGGCAGACCTGTTTGCCTTTTAGGAGATGATGATACTTAGCTTGACTTCCAGTACCCGCTGACATCCCCTTTCCACCCACTGCCCTTTACAATTCAACAGAACCAAAACAATAAGCAAATCTCTTGTATCTTCCCTCCCTGATAGTGCAATGTTAGTAAAGTTTCTTATTTTTGCTTTGGAGGAGCAGGTTTTTTAAACAAAAGCAGTACTGCAGAAGGAAAGCCAGACTTGGAAGCAACATTGCTGCAAGCACAACACACCTTTTGTTGGTTGCTGCACACAACCAGCAAAACAGCACTAGGGAAGCCTGCGTGGCAGCTCTGCAACTCCATCAAGCATCCCGACTAGCAGCAGCCCTTTTTGAAAAAAAGAAACAGTATTTGTAACCTGTAACTCTTACTGCAGCAAGAGTAAGCTGTAATCCAGGATTTAAACCAGAACAGACAACCTGCTGTTTTGTGTGTGGTGTAATGGTTCACCTGTTTACCATTGCTTACCACAGTCAGCTGGGTTACACACAAAAATCCAAACAAAACCCCCCCAAAAAGCCAAAACAAACAAAACAAAAATCCATCTTGAAGAAATTAAGCTAATAAAAATTCCAAAAGACTCTGATGCCTCTTCCCCAGGCCGCAGTAATGATACTGAGTTTTTTATATCAGATATGCCCAAATGATCATAATTATGATCTCAGATATGCATATGTCGTAATGAACAGGAAAGAAAAAAGAGCTCAAAGTCCTTGCTACCCTGAAACTGTCTTGATTCCCCAACCAGATGGAAGATGGCAGCTATATAAAAGAGAGGACTTCCCTGCAGAGAAGCAACCCTGTCTCTCCAAGGCTTTAAAACCAGCCATGTCTGCCTCTAAGGTTTCAGAGAAAAATTAAATTAAAAAAATCCAGAATTAACCTAGAGAATCAGCCTCTCACCTTCTGCAGGCAGCCAGCTGTAGCCCTGAAGCATAAGACTGAGGTTTTTTTGTCATTATCTTAAAGCAGAGCTGAGTGTGTGAACAATGTGGGCAATGAGAGCTCTCTGCTCTTTAACAGTTTATAAAAAAAAGGGAGTGACAAAACAAAAATACAAATTCACAGATGTAAAGATTGCACAGAACAATTGACCTCCACTGCCATTCACAGAGATACTGCCAAGCCTGTTACCAGACTCAGATTAAAGTATATCCAATTGGATTAAATTCCTAGCAATGGCAAACTTACCACCTACCTACACTGGGAAATTATTTGTGTGGAATCACCCTCACTGCATCTTTATAGTGATTGAATTTTCCAAGCTTTGATTTCCAGCCATTGGTTCTTTTATGGCTTGTTTCTGAAAGACTGAAATCTATACTTGATTTAGTTGTTCTTTTGTTCCTAATACATTGGTAATGTCTTTTTATTGTCTTAAGCTCTACTGGCCAGTAATAATTCCTTATTACCTTTATCTTCTCTGAAAAAGTCATTTACATTGTGTCAATGCAATTTTCATTCTCAGTTATGCCCCTCTTTTCCATACTTAACATTGATTTCTTGTTTAATTATCACCTTTGTGCCTTCTTTACTAGGCTAACTTTCCTCTCCAAGGTAACTTACTCGTCTGCTCATTAAAGCATAGACTGTAGAATACCCAGCAGGATTTCCTTGAGAAGTCCCACTTTCTATTAAAGCTTCGCCTTTTAGCACTCAGTTAGGGAAACAAATTGTTCTGATGAACTGGTCAATTTTATGTTTCACATAATTCTGCCTGGTGCAAAACCTTTGTTTCCACAAAGTAGAGATACTGCAGTATCTGAGAGTTTTTGGCGATCAACAGCCAACACTGCGTGGTGCATCACAAAGTCCAACAGAGATTTATTTCATTTCCATATTACAACATCCTTGAGACTTTTCTGAGATTAGATTATTCCTAATGTTGTTTAGAAGTAGTTCTCATTCTGGACTTATTGATGGGAATACATCTTTTCCTCAGACAATGTGAACAAATCCTAGAAAGAGGTGCTCTCCGTTGCGTCAGAATTTGTCCATGTACTTGTACTAAATGCCTGCCAGTCTACAGTCTGCTTTGTTGTTAGTGTAATGGACACAAAAAAAAAGGGAGTGCCATTTTCATGGTACACTAAAATTCCAAATTAATTACCTCATCTAAAATTTCGGGGGGGTGAAAATATCTTTAAAAAGTAATATGGAAATATTACTCCCCTTTAATATATTAATTAAAGTTATTGTTTTTCATTCTTTGAAATCTGCAAGTAAAATATATTGTGGAGAACTCAACTGCTCAATTCATATTGTGCAAGTAAAATGCCAGTGGTTTTGTTTGACAAGTTTTTTGTTTTGTTTTGGGTTTTTTTGTTGGTTTTTTTTATTATTATTCTGGTACTTGGATTGCAAAATCAAATAAAAGTAGCAATGAATATTGATCCAGGTTTTATTACCCAGTACATCAAACATTATATCCAAGCTACTTTTGTTAAAAAACTGTGGTACTTGAAAATATTTTTAGATATTTCCTGGCTCCTTATAAAAAAAAAAAATAGATTTCTTGTCCCATCACAAGTTATTATATTGCACAAATGAAATTATATGAGGTACAAAGAATAAAAAGGCCCCCAGTTCCACCATTTTTAACACTAAAAGCATTAAGGTAAATACATTTAAAAAAAAAATTAAATTTGGGTAGTTCCACTTACCAACACCACCAAGATGGAGCCATCCAAGTAATGACTAATCACTTAACTCCAGGCAAGTTCATTCACATCAAAGGAAAGAAACCAAACATAAAGACCTTGTA
>JANPWX010000025.1:4651457-4666007 GCA_024734555.1 Trochalopteron elliotii
GAGGAGAGGAGAGGGGAGAGATGAACCACAAGGAGGTATCACACCTGTAGTCTCTAGTTTAAGAAACAACAGAAGAATATTAAACAAAAATATCATTGTGGCAACATGTGAGTTTGAAAGAGCTCCAGAATATGCTGTGGCTTGTTACAGCCTCCTCCTGATGGGCACAGCTCAGGGCTGGGAGCAACACAGGTCCAGCTCTCCAAAAGAAGGAAAGAACTAAAACCAAGTCTCCCATACTGGGGGTAAAGTCATTGGGCTTTAGGGTAAAACCCTTTTCTTCCAGAAGCTTTGTGACTTCTGTTCCTTGTTTTCATTATATGTAGTCAAAAAAAAAAAATTATTATTGAGTATAAAGGGATCACAAGCTGAACACAAGCCAGCCTGGTGCTCTTGCAGGAATGAAAGCAGATGGTGCTGTGGGCTTCCTCAGTATGTCTGCAGCCAGCAAACAAAAAGGACATAGCAATTCCGTTCTCCTCAGCACTTACTAGGCCACACCTGGAATATTGTGCCCAGTCTTGGTCCTCTTAGCTAAAAAGACATACTAAAAAAATTGGAGATAATCTAGCAGAAGGCCGTCAAGCTGATCAGAGGATTGGAGAACTTGACAGATGAAGAAAGCTTGAAATAATTGAGTTGGTTGAGCAAACAAGAAGAAGAAGAGACAATTGAGGGTTGAACGCTATTTTCTAACACTTAAATTGTTGTTACAGAGATGACAGAGATTCTTTTCAGAAAGATGCCCAGTGCCACGAGGCAATAAGCTGCTTCAGGGGAAACCCATTTCTGTTTAAGAAGAAATTCTTCACCATGAGAGCAGCTGAACTCTGAGCAGGTTACCCAGAGAAGTGGGGAACTCATTGGCCTTGATAGGACCCTGATTATCTCATCTAGGGACCTACTTTCATCAAGAGCCTGGGGCGGATAATCTCCAGAGCTCCCTTCCACCCCAAGTTTTTCTATATGATTTTGCAACTATCAAGGCTTTGTTCTGAGTAGAAAACACAAAGCAAACAAAAATACTCAGTGCTGCTAGAAATGTATAATTTCCATTAGAACTCCAGACAGAAAAACAGACTTGCTGTGTAGTTTTTAGTTAAATTTCATCATTCTTCTGTCTCCATTCACCTTCACTGAGGATTTTCTAAGATACCACTATAAACTTCGTCAGTAAATACAAAAACAATTTGCTGATTTTTGATGTCTTGTATGTTGCACCTTGAACTGTTGATAGGCATTTATTCAATGCAGTCCTATTTATGTACAAACCATATATATTATAAGCTGTTTCATTGAACACAGTAGGAAAGCAAACTGCCAGAGACAGTTTCCTTACTCATAGTTTCAATCACCTCTTTCTCAGGGTCACATTGCAAGCAGACCTCAGGCTGATGGGCATGCTTGCTCCCTTTCTAAGTATGTCTGCAGTGCTCTGCCCCTTGCACAAATCCACACAACCACAATAAAACTGATCTCACTATTTTCAGAACACCAAAAAGTTCCTCAGATAGTCTAGCTAAGGCTTTACTATGACTAGCACACTGCCCTGCTCTGCTCTGGAGAGAACAGTTCAGGACTGGAAACTATTGCTAACTAAAAATAAATTTAAATATTATGTTGCAGCACGCTTGCACAGCAGGCCTGAAACAGCTGCAGAGTGATGGGGTACAAATGCAAAACCACATACTTGTATCCTTCTAAAATTTACCTAACCATTCATGACACCATGCAAAGACATCTATTCTACATTAATTAAAAATAAATAACAGAGTTCTACTGGTAACCAAAACCAGATTCATCTTCCATCTGCAATGTTTCAACACTCAGCTCACATGAAAGATTTTTTTGGACTAATTCTACTGGTTTACCTTGGGTGAATATATAGGGTGAAAATACAGAGATATGCTTTGATGAAAACGAAGAATCAGTACGAGGAAATTTTACAGGTGAAAAATAGGAAATAAAAAAATGGCACAGCCACGTTTCCTCGTAAACTGCTTCACCTAAAATGACAGATGTATGATTCATTAATGATAAAAGTATTTGTCACACATGTTGAAAAATAAAGTAAACAATCTTTACAAGACTGAAGGCTGTATTTTCAACTCCAAAAGAAATCATAGTAGATAAAAAGAATATGAAGCAGGACAGAAGCACTACTACCATTGTGTGCAACACTACCCAGGGCAAACCCAAATATCCTGGTTATGACAGCAATGTATCACCTTGCTGTGTCCTTCTAATAAGCTTGTCTTGAAAAACCTATTACACTATGGAGGCCCTTGCAAACTACCTCTCATAAAACGCTTGTGATGAGAAATATGAAAACAAAAACTTCTCCATGCTTCAAAAAGAGCAAGGAGAGAGCATGCTTTTGTTCAGCTGCTGCTGCAATTCTCTCATTAGTAATACCACTGCTGACAACGCTAATGTACTTAAGAAAGATGTTTGAAAACTTGAAAGAAACTACAAGAAAAACTGGTGATATAGAAATCTTGCCTTACGGTGAGAAACTAAAGCGCGTCCATGAGATTTGCTTAACAACTAAAGAGGACTGAGATGCCTTGATCCTAGTAGCCCTTAAGTATTTTCATTGAATACTGTCCAGTGCTAAAGGCTTTTTTTACACAGCAAAGATTGAACAAGTCAAAGCTAAATTCAGACCACAAATAAAACACTTCACACGAACAGTGAGTGTTGGTATACAGGTGGTGGAGTCTTTGTTCTCTGAACTTTTTAAATATGAACGAGACATCTTTCTAATGAAGTTCACCTTGGTCTTCAAGCAAGACATACTATGAAATGCTCTGTGGTCGGTGCTAGGGCTGGACTGGATTACATCACCAAAATGATTGAGCTCTTCTCTTAAAGTCTATGCAGCAATTACACTGACATGCTTGTAATTTACTCTAAGCACATTTTGTAAATAATTATTAGTGTTACTACACCCTTACTGACCTACAGAAAGTTATTTTCATGTAAATGGGCTACTTTTGTAGAGAACATTTTGACTACTGTCCTAGGACTCACATATTTAGGAATTAAAATTTAACTGGGACATAGGAAAATTCACATATAGCAACTCCATGGCTGATTTGATCAGGGTTAACTGCTGAGGTCCTACAGAGACTAAAAAGTATTCAACTAATTCTCCAGTGTCCTATTTGCCTGAAGCCAGCTGCTTTTTATGGGAGCTAAGAATCTCTAATATTCTACTAGTGTTTAGCTATTACATATATTAGTTTACGAGGCTCAGCAAACAACAAGCCTTGTTTATTAACCTTTCACTAAACCCTTCAGAAACTCAAACACTAGCGAGACAGTAACAACAAAAATGCATATGAGTGTTATCAGGAAACATATATATTTATTACTTTCCAATTTCCCCAGTCCTAGGTAACCATTGAATTTTCATTATTTTCATTGATTTGATCACCTCCTTTTAGTTCAGAACATGAATAAGCTGAAAAGTAAAGAGCCAAAATAAAATTCCTTTTCATAAAGCATTTGTCTCAATACAGAATTCCCCCAGCATAATTACGCCCCTATAGTTCTGATGGTAGAACTCCCCATGTGGACACTTGAATTCTACAGGCATTCATGCAAGATTAAAAAGCATCCACAAGGCATAATTATACTACTCTAGTCTCTAGTAAATTTCCTCTTAGAAAGACGACTTTCAATGTTGAAAAAAAGAAAGGTTATTTGGGAGGAAAGACAGAAAGGAAAAGTCCTTCAAATTCTTAATGTAGAAATTTTACAAGGTTTTCTGCTCTTCAGCTATGACCTGCTATATAAGCATGCACAAAAAAAAAGGATTACAATGTGAAAACAAAGGTTTCTTGGATGATTCATTTTGACTGACCACCAGTCAAAGTGCACCAACCCGAAATGATATCACAATTACTCAAGGTCATTGCCAGGATTTGGGAATTTTTAAAGATCTATGTAATCTTCCCGATTAATATCATGGGTACAATTGATTTGCAGCATATGTGTTCTTCAGCTTCTGTAAAATATCCTTAAGCAGCAAACTGTTTTGTGCCATTGCATAAAAATGGATCTGAGCTCCCAGTGCTGTAATGAGAGAAGAAATGACAAAATTACAGTAGGTTTTGTACTCTCTGTGTAAAAGATGAAGGCAACAATTCTACTCTTTCCTTAATTCCCTCACATTGTAGCTGTGTGGTTAGAAAGCATGACTTTCAGTGCTCAGTTAGATAAAATTTACAGAAAAACTAAACATACGAATATAGAGGAGTTGATGGTTAAGGCATCCAAGCAATCATAATTCTTTTGTGTAAGACTGGGAATAAAGGGTTAAAATAAATAGAATCTACTGAAATAAACTAAATTTAACCCCACATTTCCCTCAGGTTCTCATTATAGAAGTAAATTAAGGTTGTCTGGATGGCATTTAACTGTGTGTTTTCTTTTTTAATACATTTCATTTTATTGAAGTGCAATATTTTCCCTACATTTTCTAGGTCAATTATGTTTTATAGTTAATGGACTTCTAAAATATTTTAACATTAATATTCTGTTTAGCTTTTGCATAGTTTCTTGGCAAAGATTTTTCTCAGATTTCTTTTATTTACAATTATTAAGAATGTTATACATGAGCATTAAGAAACAATCACATGGGTAATATTATTTAGTAACCAAAATATAAGGGGCAAAATCAGCATATTGCTTTTCAATGTCTTTGTATCATCACAGTTGCATGAATGTTCACAAGTCATGAAGTTTAAACATTGATTTACAATTCACCATCAGATCAGAGATGTAAATGACTATGGGAGAACTCAAGATTTCTTGTTTTCGAGTCCCAGCTAGAGTTAGGTATATTTAGAAGGAAGAGGGAGACCCACAGGAAAATAAGTGAAAGCTTCAGTAGAGTCACTCTGCACTGTTCAGAAAAATAACCTAGTAGGTTAAAAAACAAACAAAAAGCCAGGGGTGGGGAAGGCAGCTGGGACTTGACTTAAAACAGCAAAGTGTTGAGAGAGCCTTCATTTGCTGCATGGCAGAGCCGAGTTCAATCCTGCACGGTGTCCAGGCCTGCCCCTTTTCCTTCCCAGAGGGCATCCTCATCACAGGACAAATCTCACCATTCCAGCTATAGATGATGGAGCATTTCCTAAAAGATGCTGCATGTCCTGAGTAACTGGGAAGGTGAGCATCCTACCCTCAAGCAGGCTGGCTACTAAACTCTGATATCCCAGTGGCCGGCCGAGCGCTGTTGACCCCACCTTGACTACTAGATATATCATCATAATTACTCACAATTATATGGTTAATGTATCTTTTAATTTCAATCTGTGCTTCTTTGGCTCTAGACTGATTAATTTCAGTTCCATGGTAAAGCTGAAGAGTCTGCACTGGTAATTTCTGAGATAATTCCATATTAATTAAAGCAGCAAATTTCTTGCAGAATCTGTTGAAAATAATTTCACTGAAACAGTGGGTGGTGGTGTAAAATTAGTGAGCATCCATCTTACACTCAAAGAGAAAATAAGGTCAAGTACAAGAGAATGTATTTTCACATATAAATCAGATAGGCTGCCTTTGGTTTTTGTACAGCACAGATGCTATGGCTTGGAAGGGGAACCTGTTCCTCTACTACCTTTTCGAGTTTAATAAGTAAACTTTAATAAATTTTCTTGCAGCAATTGAAAGCACATTTTTAATACCCTGCTGAGGTACAAACATACACTCCTCCTGTTTAAGTTACTACATGATCTGTACACTCTTCCAGAGGGGCAGACCTAGCTCCAGACACACACTTCTTCCTGCTGCATCTGTGATCAGGGCTCTACAGGACTCAATGAATGCTACTTCACAGGCTCCTCCAAAATTTCCAGAGCTTCCTTGGGTCTCCTACCTCATCTCCTACATACAGTCACACTAAAGTATTCCACCCTTCAGAACTGATTATTCTACCACTGGAAGCACCATGCTGTTATTCCTAGCACAATTCAGTTCCATGAGTTTCTGGAGACCCAGCCAATGATCACCAAAATAATTCCTTAAAATTTCAATTTGCCTCCTACACCACAATATTCAGGTACATAAATATAGGCTGAACATTTGTGCAATTAGTAGAGATGTCTAACGCATTCTGTAAAGCAGAACCCAAACTCACTCACAGAGCTGTGAACAACACCTTCATGTTTGGTAAATAGCAGCAGCTGCATCTGCACAGTGCATAGAAAAGGAGATGAGGAAATACTGTGTTCTGGCTATAGTAGCACACACTGCTGCACAAACCCTTTTTCTGCTCGCAGCACATAAGGAAAAACCAGCAGTAAAATCTTAGCACTCCCAGAATTTTGGTTTATGTTCTAGTAATGTGACCAAATTAACTAGACATATTATAAGGATTGTCAAAAATGTTATCTGATATGCAAGTGCATCAGCAACAACACAAGCTTTAAAAGCTTAAAAGCCATTCTGAGAATTAAACAAAGATTGACAGTATCTCTATTTTGTAGTGCCAACTTTTTGAACACTTTGCATTTGTCAAGAAACATATGATGGTGTTGGCAACAGTTCCCAGTTAGTACTGGTCCCCTTTGTGAAAGCCACTGCCTAAACAAAGAACTAGATATGGTTTCATCGTCAACAAATTTGAAGTGTCTCTGCTTCACTGGTGAATTATTGCTATCCTGTAGAGGAGGTGGAAAGAGTGCAGAATTCTGCAGCACACACAAAATAAGCTCTTCATAGGTTTTTTTGGCTGTTCACATGAGCCATTCTATCACTTTTCAGCAACTCCAGCTTACATTATATCTACAGACTTAGAGTAAGATGAGATAGTCACAGTATTTAAACCTTCAAACAATCTACGCTGCAGATCTGCCAGCCTCCTGTTCCTCAGAACATTTTATCTCAGCTAAAAATTATCAGTTCAGAGGGATAAGAGCACAGAGGTATACAGATGACTGTAATGCATTCCACCAGACAGCCTTTATGAATTTTTTAGCTGAACTTTCCTCTGTCCTTGTTGTTCTTGCCAACCACATGCAGAACATTTTAGAGACAACAGCAACTCCTCGGAGGTTTACACGCACTATTCAATTCCCAACAATAAAAAATAAAAGAAAATCCTTTTTCTAAACCGAGTTTCATCTCGTATTTTCCTTCATCCTAAATTATAACTAGCATCCAGCACTTGCACTGCATAGCTGAGAAACTAGCAGAAATTGCCACATTCAATTAGCACAGAAAAAGTAGCAAACTAGAAATAGGATTTCATTCACTTTAATTTACTAGTTGGTTGCCACAAACACTCCTCTGTAAAACACAGAATTCTGAATACTCTGTACATTATTTTCCTTTCATGAAGATGTTTGTTTACTTTGGCAGTGATTCTCTTGGGAGAAAGTCTAATGACTTCCACTACCAAAAAAAAAAAAACCAAAACAAAAAAGAAACAGAAACTGCCACTAGCAAGCAAGAGAATATTAGTCTAGTGTGCCGGTTAAACTCCAGGGCACAAAGAAGAAAAAAAAGAGTAGATCGCTGCTTTGTATTCTTGTGACCAGAACCTACATCCTTCAAGTTTAGCAGGCTTTCATGATGGAAGTTGGGCTTTGAATAAAGCAAGAAAGCTGCCCATCTCCTGTGAATTTTAAGATTTTTAACCTTAAAAACAAACAAAAACATAACATGGGGGCAGGATAAGAGAATAAAGCAAACTCTTTCAATTGCTGCTCTTAATTTTTCCCACTGCTTTTAATTTCATTTCAACACACAGTGATCTAGAAAGGGTTCTTTACCCAGTTTTGTTATAGCTGGGTAATTAATATTTTTTCTTTTAATGAGAAAAACAGCAAGGAGAAACTATAAGCTACTGTACCTCAGTAGGCTGCTCACTGCTGAAAAAGACTTACCTACCTCCTTCCTAAGGGTGCATGACTATTATTTTCAGAGTTTAAAAAAATCAAGAACAGAAAAACAGTGAATGAAGCACATTCATATAAATCTTCAGACCTCTTTTTCCTGTAAAATGTCAAACCTCATCATCTGCTTTTCTATATGAATAACCTGCAGCCCCAGACTGTTCACCATGTTTCCATGGGAGGAAAATGTCATTAACAAAAAATCAACTTTAGGGTTAAGAGGAAGCAGCTCTAGCAAAAGTATGTGAATCATGTATTTTGTTACCAGTTAGAACAATGTGCTGTTCCTGGAATGCATGCGCAACCCCATGTCACAGTTTAGGCAGAGCAACAAAGCAGACAAATGTCACAAACCGCAGGACAGCAGACTGTGAACTTCCCTAAACAGCCTGATCCCAGGGAAGATTGGGCAGATCTTATGCAGAACCCTTGCAAGCACTGCAGGACAGACACAGCTACCTAAAAAGAGAGGGTTAACAAAGACCTTAGGAAAAGGAGTCAATATGCAAAACAAGGAGTGGTAAAACAGCAAGAGAAAACAAGAAACAGATTTTAATTTTTTTTTTGGCTGTAGAGCTTTGGAAAAGAGGTCAAATGGAGTAGTAAATCACTGCAAATGGTGAAAGACCTATAAATATTGTGGGCTGTGGAAAGAACAACTTGTTGTATTACAAGCAGGCAATGAGTCTCTACTGTGCTGAGCCAATCCACAGAAGGTTTTTGAAGTCAATATTATCTGTAACACTTTTTTTTAACTTTAACATGCAAAAAAAAAAATCATCAAAAAGCTGTGTTTGGTATCGGAATGAAAGCAAAAATACTTCTAATGTGTACATTTAATCGCAGCCCATATTCAAAATCACATGCATGGTGATTTTCCAACTAGCTAATAGGAGGGGAAGAGCAGATTCTACCACTAGTCAGAGCTACTTTGCCTTGTATACATTAGGCTCCTGATATTCTAGTGTTCGTGTTCATTTACAAAATGAGTAAGAGCTGAAGTAGCTCTGTGTACATATCAAGTCTACATACTGAGTCTAAATTTCATGACCTATTGTGTGCTCACAATAACTGTAACACTTGTTAAGTGGTATCTGATCACGAAAAAGTACAGATTCTACCCCACAAAAGAAGACAGACCTTTTTAAAGGAGCTAAACCCACAAACCACTCTGAAGTGCAGAGCATCTCAGTACAATCCCATTCAGTTCTTGTAACCACTAAAAGTTTCATTGTTCAAGGAAAAAAAAAACAACAGTGGGCCAAAATCCTTTCTCATATAATATCCTGTTCCTAACACTGGCCAATAGAAGATGTAATTCTCCTAGGTTTATAAGAAGAAAGAACTTAAGCTTTGCACGGCAACTTCTAGAAGAGAGATGATAACTACTCAGAGGCAAAACTCAGAAGCCACTACCTTGACAATCCCTTCCATGTTACCTGAATGGCAGCCAGAGGACCTGCTTTGTAACTCTTACAGTTTATTTTGTCTTTATACAGTTATAGCTATTTTATATAGTTTAATGTGATTTGTCCTTATACTTTCTATTCTATAGCACTGCTGGTTAAACTCACCAACAAAATTTAACACCCACTGCATGATGCAGAACACCAGACAAGATAACTGTTGTCTTTCAGGCACCAACAAATCCAGGAGAGCTGTCAACCCCAGCTCTACCACAGGCCTCCCAGGTGAAGTCTGGCACATTTGTTCGAATGAATATACAGAAGCAGGTTGATTAATAGCTGCAAAAAACATAACTTATGTATATTTGGGTCTACCATACTAACAGCTTGCTTTGCAACATCTGTTTTTTTCAATTTACATACTATATATAGTGATACTGTGTATGGCTTGGCATTTGTAATGTTTGTAGTCTAATCTAAGGAACTCATCCCAGCTCCACAACTCCGTAGCTTCTTCAAGTCACTCAGGTGAGGCGTGGCTCTGCAGCATGCTGTCCTCTTCAGGCAGTCTCACTTTGGTAACAATCAGGGAACATGCAATCCAAGCCTCTCAGTACACCCCAAGGTCTGGATAGGAAAATTTAGGCAGTTGCTGTGTGGCAAGTAGGTGAGGTACCTGAAGGAAGCATAACACACATTTAACTTGTTCTTATACATTTGCTTAGGCATTTATTTTCAGACACTATTACCTTCCAACTAGTCTAATCCAAAAAAACTCTCAAGCCTTCCCTAGAAAAGGACAGCTAAGATAAAAGAAAGCAGAAAGGAATCAAGGGATTACAAGGGAGAGAAAAACATTAACCCAAGAGAGTGTGAAGGCCAAATGGTCAAAAAACAAGAAACTGGAGACTGAAGAGAGAAAACAAGCACCCAAGGACAGGCTTCAGCATGTCTTGATGGCACCAAGGTGCCAGTTAAGAGACTTGACTTGGTGGAGGAGAAGCCAGAACTTGCGGCCTCAGCACACAAGGGGTCTCATACCTGGGGCAGAAGAGTTTGGATTTCCCAGGATGCTTGGTTTGATTTGGTACAACTGTTCTTGCTTGTATTAGAGTCAAGTAGCACGTGCCCCAAGACCAGGGACCACCAAAGACCTACTGGATTCTGCAGCAAGACAGCCGGAATCTTAGCTCATAATCAACAGAGAGAGAGAGATCAGGTTTCTCTCTATAAAAGTACCTTCGTTGGGGGGAGAATCATTCTTTGGTAGAACTTGTCTTGTGTTTGTAGAATATTAGGCAGTTAGTGCAGAGTGGCCATTTATTTTTTACATGGTTAAAAATAGATGATCTTCACTCCATAAAAGCTGATTTAACAAACACATGCAATTGGCTACCATGCTGGAGATAAGCCGTGGTGAAGGATGTGAACACTTGTCTTCCAGCCAATTTTAAAAATACCTGTGTACACCAAAACAGCTGTTTCGAAAGAAGAATTGCTAGAATTTGGGCTTGATTTAAAGGTGAAAGGGAAAGAGTAACTGACTGCTTACCAAAAAGAACGCCTCAATTGAATGAGGTCCTACACACTTTGTAGAAATAGGCAGCTGGCTATAGGAGAGTGTAGGGCAGCACTACTTCCACCCTTGCTAGACATTGCCTGAGAACGCCCCAGGTGAAGGACAACTTCTGTTCAGGCTTGCACACAACTCAATGTCAGGTGTATGACAGGAACACAAAGGGAAGCCAGATGATACCAGTTCTGCAGCTCACCAAACTAATGTTTATGAGGACTGTGCTGTGAAGCAATTCACTCCTCAGAGAGGACCCAGTACTCGGCCTGCAACATTTACTCAACATGTAACCATTTGTAAGGCCTTGGTCTACACTCTGGATTTTTTGGCCCTGGTAAGGCTGCCAAGTTCTTGAAAAAAATACCATTATAATGAATAATTCTGGAGTGCTAAGCCATAATATAGCAAAGATATATACATGGCATCAATTACCATCATACCACATGGTATCAATTATTCTTCGATGTGGCAAATGCATTTTCATATTAATCCTGCAAGACAGCACCGATTCCCCAATATATACTCACACAGGTTCACAACATCAGAGATGGCTGGAAATGCTGAAACAATTATTCCCCCTCTACGTTCTATATGCATATAGAAAATATATACAGATTTAAGAAATAAGAATTGTTACACTGGGTCAGACCAAAGATGCATAGGGCAGGAGGAATGAAGCTGATAGTGGGCATACAAAGATGCCTAGAGAAAAGTTCAACAGGTCATAATGACACTTTCCCCGACTACTCATTCAACAGCCGCGCATGAATTCTTTCACTGCTGAGCTACAGCCTTCCCAGAGCACAGAGGCCGCTTGTTTTAGTGTTTTCGGGGACATATACATTGACATCAACATAACATCTGGTGCCAAACTATTAATTTGTTTGCATTGAACAGCTGCCAAGAACTGTGATTCCACTGTATGGAAAGGGTAAAACCCCACCTTTGGTATTGGAATACCTCAGAAGGCACCACCCCGTACCACCACACCTCAGCACGGGTTCCGCCCGAGCTCCCGTGGGTCTCCGAGGTTCCCAACAAACAAGGTTTGCCGGCAGGCCCCAGGCGTGTGGCGAGGAAGTAGGGACGAGGCCATGTTTCCGCGGGAGCTCTGGACGCTGCAGTGCCCCACGGGACAGGGACAGTCCCACATCCCCATCCCAGAGGAAACACAGGCACACTGCGCGCCCCGGACCTGCGCTCGGGGGTGGGGGGGAACCGGCCCGGGGCTGGGCGGGGCCTTGACACCCGGCCCCGTCTCGTGCCGCCGCGCTCGCGCTCCACCCACCCCGCCCCGCCCCGCCCCGCCCCGCCCCGCCCCGCCCGTGGCGCGCGGTCGTGCGTCAATGCAAATGAGAAGGGCGCGAGGCGAAGGGGTGGGGCGAGAGAGCGCCTGACGGGATCGCAGGCGGCAGGAGAAGCCGGGGTCGCCGCTGCCCCTGTCCAGTCTGTTGGGATAAAGGCTGATCGCAGCCGCTGCCGCAAAACGAAATAAAGTCTCTTTTTTTGAGGTGTTTCTCGCTTGATAGGAAGGTCGTGGAAGCCCAAAGACAACCTTCCTTGCTCAAGCGGCCCACAGGGCTGGCACCTCCCCCTGGCTGAAGTGGTAGCACCCACCCGGCTCCTCGGCGCCATGGGGGCGCGCTCCCGGCCTGATGCATTATTCATGACGGGGCAGGCCCACAGGCTCATTACCAGGGTCCGCCGGGCTGGGGCGGTGCCTGTTGCGTCACTGTGACGGATGTTCCGGCGCTCTTAAGGGCGCCGCGGCGGCTCTGAGCCGGCAGCGGGGCGGGGGCGGCTGGGGGGCTGCAGGAGCCTCGCTGAGGAGATCGGGTCGCCTGCCCTGTGGAGGTACCGGCGGCCTCCCCGCCTTCTTTCTCCGCCAGTGCCAGGCCCGGGAATGCCCCGCTGTCCCCCTGCGTTGTGGTGTGGCGGCTGGGGGGTCGGACGGAGGAGTTTCTGTCCGGGGGCAGTGACCTGTCCGGGCGAATTCCTGATCTAGTGGATCCCTGTGGGTGCGACTGCAGGCGGGAAGTGCCACCTTACCGGGGGTCCCAGTAAACGAAAAGGAAAAAGAAATCTCCGATAAAAATGGGCTTGTCTCAAAAAGCTGCGATATTTTTAAAGCAGTACAGTGGCGTTGATGGGAAAGAAGAGAGCTTTATTCTATAAATAAGCTATTTCGGGACTTACATAGTGGTTTGCGATAGGCGGGTGTTTAAACTCTCCCCCCGCCTCCCAACACTTCGCCACAAAGATTATTAATTATCTTTGTCTCTTTAGTGTGCTGGGGTGGGGGATCACCTCTGCGCCGAGACGGTGTCAGGGAGCTCCCGCAGCCGGCCACCCCAGCCCATGCCCACCGCCCGGTCCTTCCCCTCCCCGGAGCGGCCGCGGCAGCCTCGCCTCATTCCTCCTGTCCCTTGCCGCCCGCTGTAGCCGGTTCGTCCGGTCGCCGGGTCGCCGCTGCCCTCCCTGTTTGCCCTCAGCGGTCGCTGCTGCGCATCATCAAAACATGCAGGATGAGCTGCTCCTGGGGGTGACACAGCAGCAGCAGCCAGGCAGCGAGAGGCTGGGCAGCAGCCCCGCGTCGGGACACCCCCCTCTCGGCCACCCCTCCTCTGACTTTAAACCCTGTCTCAGCCCCCACCAGGATTTAAACAAGCAGCAAGCGCAGCAACCACAGCCGCCGCCTCCTCAGCTGAGCCAGAAGAGGAAAGAGTTTAAGCAGCAGCTCAGCAGCCCAGCCCAGCTCGGCAGCAGCCACCCCCTGAATAACCACCACCCCCCAGACTATCATCACCACCCCCCTCAGCAGCAGCAGCAGCAGCAGTTCAGCCACCCCACTGACAAGTACCAGCAGCAGGAGCACAGGCAACAGCAGCAGCTCCAGCTCCTCAGCGCTCAGCCCCTGGAGCCGCCGCGGACGGGGGATCACTCGCAACACCGGCCAGTCGGCCCCGCCGAGAACCAGGGCGGCGCGGACAGGGGGGGTTCGGAGCGGCTCTCCCCTTCCTGCCCGGGAGGATCAGTGTCCGCGGACCCCAATGTGGGGGTGGCCGCCGCCTCCTGCGTGAATCCGCCTTCGTCTCCTCATCTGCAGGCGAGAGCCAAGCTGCCCCCCATGGAGTCCCCCCCGAACAGCCACTTACTGGGCAGCCCCGGGAACCTCCTGCCCGGCGGGCTCGGCTCTGGCTTCAGCAGCCTGCAGAGCCCGGAGATCCCCAGCCCCCATCACCAGAGCGGGGGCGGCTCCTCCTCGGCGGCTTCCCCTCCTCCTCCGCCGCTGCCCGGCTTCGGCACCCCCTGGTCGGTGCAGACCTCGTCGCCGCCTCCGCAGCAGACGCAGCAGCCTCCGGTCTCCAGCGGCGGCGGGGGCGGCGGGCAGATCAGCGCGATGCCACCCCCGAGCCCGGAGTCCGAGACCAGCTTCTACCCGGGGATCCCGTCATCGATCAACCCCGCTTTCTTCCAGAGTTTCTCGCCGGTGTCTCCTCACAACCCCTGCGCCGGGCCCTTCAGCAGCCCCTTCTCGGCCGCCGCCCCCCCGCCGCCGCCGCCGATGAATTTACCTCAGCAGCAGCAGCAACAGCAACAGCAGAACCGGAGATCCCCTGTGAGCCCCCAGCTCCAGCACCAACACCAGGCGGCGGCCGCCGCC
>JANPWX010000025.1:4666400-4711400 GCA_024734555.1 Trochalopteron elliotii
ACTCCTGTTGGTGGGCCGGGAGGCCCCGGCGGGAGGGAGGGCACCTGCGCCCCTCGCCCGGTGCGGCGCCGGGCGGCCGGAGAGGTCTGTGGACAGCAGCCGCCCCGCGCCCGGCCGCTCTCCCCGCCCGTTCCGGATGGCAGGTGCCGGGGTAGCTCTTCTAGCCCTCCTCGGTGTGCCGTCGCCTCCCGAGGGACGCCGGGGTTTTTACTCGGGACAAGAAGAGAGGGTTTGCGCTTAAAATAAGAGATCAGTCGCTCCTGTTGGTGTCTGGGAGTTCCGCCGTGAAAAGGCCCCCCTTGTCCCCCCGAGTCGCCCTCGGCGGGCGCGGTGTCCCCGGAACAATGAGGCTGACAGCTCCGGCCGGCGCCGCCTCCCCCGGGCAGCCCTTTCCCCAGCCGCGGCCGGCCCTCGGGCTCGGTCGGACGGACACAGGTCGCCGAGAGGAGGGTCAGATGCGAAAGTTGACACCGTCCTGCCTTTTCAGGGCTTTTGACTGACATTGGTTGAATGTGTATCCGAGGACAGCGCAGTGTTTCAAGTTACTGTAGTTCTGTGACCGGTTTTAATCTGATTTTAATCGAGGGCTTTAACGATCTCGTGTTGAAATGGAAGTTTACATTTCTTCCTGGAAGAGAATATTTAAAGAAATCAGTGAGAAGCAAATCCTTGTTAATATTACCAGCTGTTGCATTATAAGCCCATTTTGCTCCAATAATGTGCTCAGTTATGAAGGGTTGAAGGTACATAGGCCTCATCTTAATTTTTTTTTTCATTCTAGTATTCAATCTGGTCAGATTTAATTGGTGGAGATTCATTGGTATCAGAACTGGAATCTCACATTGTCTGCCTGTAGAAGAACTGATTCTGATGCATTATGATTAGGAGCTAGTTGTCTTTAACATTTATAATAACCTTCTTCAAACAAATTCCAAGCAATTCTCCAACAGTGAGGTGTACAGGAATTTTCTCTCACTTACAAGTTGTTGATGTACTTAAACAGTGCCATGACAGCATAGCTGGCAATATTAGAGGCTTGTTAACATTTGGCACTATCTCTTAAGGTTTGTTTCACAATAGAGTGCCCGCCTCTCCCAAAATTCCGACGCAAGTATTCACGTTTTACAACGTAATTATCTATAATTATATAGAATAGGATGTTTTCCTGATTACTTGACCAAGAATGGCTTTAGTGGTTTTTTTGGTTTGTTTTCTGGGGGTGAGGGGTGGGGGTGTTGTTACAATTTTTTCTTTGTCTTCAGAAAGTTCTCTTTTACCTGATATGTAACATATTGACATGCTTTAAATTTTTAAGTTATTAGAATTGCAGGTTGTGAGTTGCTTGCAGCTAAGCTTAGAGATAAAAGTACTGTTTTCACTTCACAGAACTGAATTTAGAATCATCACACACACCCCCACTCCATTTCTATGTTTGAGGAAAAGTGTTTCCAAGAACAGTCAGATTTGAGACTGCTAAAGATAAATACAGTTCTTCACTGTCACTCATGCTCAGTGGGTCCACCTCTTGGTAATATGACAACCACTATAGGTCACTTTTTAGCAGAAGTTGTAGGTTAGGAATAAAAACTTATTCCTCCAAAAATCTTCGTTCTAAAAACTGCTTCCATTTTTATATTAGAGAATATAGTGCACTTGTAAGTGTATTTAGGTAGTTGTAAGGTGCACCATATCTGGATAGCAAAAAAAAAAATCATCAAAAAAACCCCTATTCTAGAGTACACCCTGCAGAATCCCACAGATTCATTACTCCAGAAATTACTCATTCATTACTCCAGAAATATTTCAGCAGTGGCTTCAGAATAATGCATTTTAATGTGGAAATGTTAAGATAGCGCCTTCAAACAGATTCTCTGTACAGTAGTCAGTGGTCTTTTTGCTCTTATATGGTAATACTGGGACAATGATATTCAAAATACTGGAGTGGGGGAAATTAAATCTGCCATTTGAATTTTAATTTTTAAATTTCTACTCACTGTAGTGAAATACTACTACTCACTGAGTAAAAATAATTATTAGTAGAAATATAAATACTATTTTAATAATAATTTTAATTGATCTCTTTGAAATTCTTCTGTTACTTTCGCAGAGATCTCATCATACAGTAGCAAGTAATGTATGATAAAAACTGATTTCAGGTTTTTCTGGAACTTGGTTTTACACCCTGGAATTTTTCTTCTGCACAGCTTTAAAAATACTACCAGTTACTGAAATGATAATTGAAATTGCCTGCACGAGTACTGTGGCCTTTACTGGGGAGACATATGGGGGAGTAGGAATGACTTCTTTTTTTTTAACAAAGCTATGTTTTCTTCCTTGCCTCAGTAACTAATTTACATGTTACCAGAAGAGAGTGGTTTATAGAAATCTCTGTGCATTGCTTTCTTGGTGGTTGGTTGATTTGGGGTTTGGGTTTTTTAAAGTAGAAAAGCATTTCAGGTATTTTCAGAATCATATAAATTGATCTTTTTTTTTTTTTTAGCCTCTTCTGAAGCAGTCACCCTGGAGCAATCAGAGCAGCGGCTGGAGCACAGGAAATATATCCTGGGGAGGAATGCATGGCAGAGACCACCGTAGAACTGGAACCATGGGAATTCCAGGAACTATGAACCAGATCTCTCCTTTGAAGAAGCCCTTTTCTGGTAATGTCATAGCTCCTCCTAAATTTACTCGCTCTACTCCATCACTGACACCAAAATCGTGGATTGAAGATAATGTTTTTCGAACTGACACCAACAGTAATACTCTCCTTCCTTTGCAGGTAAGGGTGGTGTATGTGGTGTGTTCGTAGTCTTGCATAGCATTTTTACTTCATTCTTTTAAAATGAGTATTAAGCAGTGGTTGCAGCCCTGATACTTGGTTGGAAAATTGTGTTTCTGTATTATTTTTAGTGTCAAATTGCAGTTAATCCCCACATGCTGAGTGTATTCAGCAATATATGATTCTCACAGTTGAATAAGAATATTGATTGTCAAGAAGGACACAAACTGTAGGCAGTGGTGATGCAATAAAACATAGTATTTTCTGCCTATCATAATGTTTATATTCTTATAAATCCCTTTAAACTTCATGGTATTTTTTTGTTTGCTCGTCCTTCTTCTTAGGGTTTTTCTTACTTTTGTAGATTGTTCTCAAGTCTTTGTCATGTTTGTCTTTTACTGGTATTCTAGGCTGATGTTTGTGTATCAGCAAGATCTTTTTCTTCCACATTGTAGCACCTTTTATGTTTTGTTTTGTCTGGAAGCCCTGTGATTTAGAAGTGTTAAAAGGAAGGATGTGTCTTAGGACTAAAGATCTGGATTCACCTCCTGAATTTTGCCAGTGGCGTCTTACGTGACTTCAAGTCACTTAACTCCAGCCTCAGTAATCTCTTGGTAAAATGTTATTTCTCCCATTCTTACCTATATTTAGTCATTCATTGTTAGCAGAGACCTTTCATTTGTCATAATTGTGACCACATTTGAGCTGTATTTGTGTAAATGGCCATCTAATGCTTATGTAGCTGAAGTAGTGGCAAAAGGGTGCTTCTTGGGACTAGATTTCGCACTAGAGTTCTGGTTTTTGGTACCATTTTTCTGGTGACTAGCACAGGAGACTATGTCCTGACTCCATCCAGGTGCGCTCTGATACTTGAAGTGTTTTTGAAACTCACCTGACTTCTGGAAATGCTCAAGTTATGCTCAAGTGTATACATTTGGACCTGAAAACTTATTGTCAAAAGACAGGTTCCATTAAGTCGCCTTGCTAGCTGGAATGTCATAGTTGAATAATCTTTTGTGTGGGTAGAAAGATGGGGGAAAATGCGATATTCTTCAGGAGTTTTGTTCCATTAAGGAAAAAAGATTACAGATAGGTTATAGTTTGCAGTGCAGGGCAGCAAAAATAGTCCCAAATATGTTAACCTAAGGAATAGATTTAAAAATACTAATGCTTCATACATTGAAACTGCTGTGACGTGTACACTGTAATTCATATGCAGCTAAGGCCAGGCTGTGAATGTATTTGCCTTACCCAATCCAAATGACCAATACTTTGAACTTTCAGAAGCTTCTGCAGCAGTTGTCGAACATAGATGAACTAATTTTATGTCTAAACTAGCATCCTGTGCATTTAGGCTATCATCTGATTAATTTCTATGTAATAAGCTAGAAAAGAAATCCTTGCAATTTGACTTTGTAATACCTTAATGTTTCTATGTAAGGGTTGGGGGATTTTTTTAAGGGATAATGTCAAAGTGAGAAGTTGGGCATTCTTAATTGTTGGTCATACCTATGAGCACCAGACCCACCAATTAAATAGGGCTGTTTGGCTGTATTTATGCTGTTGATCTGTCTATGCCTAAATCTCCCTGACATGTATAAAGTCATAGTTGCAGAACACAGTAAAAATAAACCTCTCTGAAGGGTTGAAATGTTATCTGCTGCCATTGTGGAAACACTATATGTTTCCATAAATTACTTTGCTACACTGAAATGGTGTTCTTATTCTTCAGTTAGTACACTATTGTTATATGATTAATTCCTTGTGATGACTCTTACATTTTGCAAGTCATAATGAAAAAGTTAAATAGAGCTTGGAGCTCGTGCTTCTTTTCATCAGGACTTGTTGGCAATTGCATTGCTGTCAAACACCCATCCTGCTGATTTGTACTGTGCTTGTCTCCTTCCATAAAAGGCTGTGGTATTTAGATTGAGGATTCTTAAAGATACAGTACAGTAGCAATTTCAGAAAATACTAAAAAAATAGTACTAATTAAATTTCATGCTGTTTGGAAAGTCTAGCACAAAAGCATTTATGTGTGTGTAGAAGTTACCTATCTCTTCCAAGCTTCCACAGAGCAAACACATTTTAGCATGCATGATGGATATATGCTGCATCATTCACAGTTTTGCAGAATACCTTTTTCTTTGGGCTAACTGCTGTAATAATTTTGTAGGGGAGGGGACAAAGCAGCTCTTCCAAACTTCAGCTAGCTCAAAATTCGCAATTTGAAAACAGCTTAGAAAAGCCATTGCTCTCAGCGACCTTGTGTAGATCTTTAATGTTCAGCTACCATTTTTTTAAAAAAATGCTATATATTTTTGCAAAGTCCAGATAGCATTCAGCATGTCAGCTGCTCATCCATTTTCTGAAAAACCATGTATCTCATGCAGACAAGATAAACCATGGGGAATTGTATGCAAATTCAAAGCTTTACCCTTCCATCAAACTTCTTTATTCTTTGGTGTTTGCATTGCTGGGTGGACCCCAGAATAGACGTGGCATCAGTTCTGATGAAAAAAGTATTTCTTGACATTAAACCAGTGACAGTGAATGTCATTGCTGATAACTGAGTAAACTATTATGAATATTGCTTGTAGGGATGAAAGCCAATTTTCTGTACTTCTTAGTTAAAACTGAAACATCCCATATGAAGTTGAATTCACAATGGACACATTAGTTGCAGCAAAGCTGCTTTTGCTTACAGAAGTTATGAAAGACATCTCTTAAGTTTTTTTAAAAGTTCAGTTTTTTTTGGTTTAAAGTAAAAGTAATTAAACATCATGGCAGCACTGATTTAAACAAGAGCAAATTAAGCATATAGCCAAGTTTTTCTTACATGCCTCACTGTTAGAAGCTTTACTGCCTTTCTCAGGATTTTAAGATAACACAAACTGCATCAACTACAGTTCTTTAATGGACATAAAATCTGTAGACGTAATTTTGTCTAAGTTGAGCCATACTGCTTCCACCATTGTAGGTATTTCATATATGGAAGGGTTGTTGCCTTGCACTTGGATCATTAAAAGAACAGTTAGAAATCTTGTCAAGTATTGACACCATACAACTTAAGCATTTAATTGAGGGACCTATTTCTCTCTCCTTAGAGAGAATCTAGGTTCCTTATTTAGATAATCTAATTCTCTAGAAGAACATACCTGGTGCCACTGACCTTACACAGCCCCTGGGATTCCACTTTAGGCACTTACATTGCAATTCAGGAAGTCAGATAATATGAATATTCTCTTTTATTCCCTGACGTAAAGTACAAAAAAAGCCCCAGTTATAGAGTACAAAGCAGAGAATATATTTCTAAACTTTTGTGCAAGTGTTTTTTTCCCAAAAAAACATGCTACAGGCATATCTATGGACAAAACCCAAGGACAGAGATCAGTGTTTTGTATATCCACTTTTTTGATTTGCACTCTATGTATGAGGAAGATAATTAACTATTTCTAAATTTTTACTTGGTTTTTTGAGTATTGCTGTTTCTGCTAACTCTATTTTGATTGCAAACTTACTTTTTCTTCTTTATTTCTTGAAAATAATCTTAATAAAACCTGTTAAAAATATTTAATACTACGTATCAGTGTTCAACTATTTTCATTCTAGTATAAACACTGCATTCTATGAACGTAAATTTAATTTCTGTGTCTCTTTTGAATTAAGGAAATACACTGTGTGTCTGGGTGGTTTTCACCTTGATCTGTCCTTCCTGTTTGTTCAGACAAACAGTGTGTAATGCTTATGGTCCTAAAAGCTGAGTGTTCTAATTCTGTGTTTAAACATAGCTCTCCAGCTGGGGATTGGTATGGTAAGGTAACATCTTGCACAAAAGCAGATTTTTCTTTTTCTATTTCTTTTTGAAATGTGCTCAAGTTTTCAAAGAAGGCAAATCACATGAAAAACAAAATGAGATTTAAGGTTGCATGTCACAGCAGGTATTAGTTTTAGATATTTAATTTGAGCTACTGTCATGTTTTTCTGCCTTAGTCACTTCCATTTGGAGAATTTCAAATTTTCAGTGTGACAGTTTTAGTATCATTTAATACAGTTTAACATTTTCAATGGCTAATCTGGATGATACACATACCAGTGAATATTAGGTGAAGGTCAAGTTGTTAAAGTTGGGTTCTTAATACCATGTTTAGACTCCTAAATGTGTGGCCCATTTTTTCAAAGGTGTGGGGTGTTTGGCAGCTGATGTTAAACTTGAAGGCATTGAGATTATCTAGCTACAAAGTTTTCTTTTTCTTCAGAGTAGTATAATTGTCCAAACACTGATCTGTGAGCCAGACTTTACCAGTTTATTGTTCTGAGGCTATGCTGGAACAGAACAGTTTCAGGGTTTTTAATGCAATGGATTGATTGCCTGGGGCTGATTAAAATAACACACACAAACTAGATATTTGTGTTTGAGGACCATACTGGGGATATCTCTAACTGGGGAAAGCGTTCTATGGCCATGCTTTTAACTTCGGGATCACAACCTTTGAATAAATAGCATTAGGAGCTGCACAGATTAACCAGTCAAAAGAATCAATTAGGGGGAAGTTTGTAGGTCTTACCATGCAAATGTTTTTATTACTTCATATGACATAAGACTTTTCTTCTCTTATTTAAATTTGCTTCAATTATACAGCTCATTCTATTAATGCAATACAAAATCAGAGTTAGGAAAATTCGACAAGCTGTTTAACAGTCTTGATAGTATAGCAGTGATATATATGCTGAGTAGCTTAGCTCACCTTGTTCTCTGCATTAAAGTGAGTGTGTTCTCACCTAAGATCCATCCAAAAGTACATTTCCTATATGTGCTGATGTATTTGCATTTAAGTATTCAGGACTGTAGAGATATTTCTAGATGTGAGGCAGGGGTGAGAAACCCTAAACTTGAAGAGCAACTTCCCTTTCAAGTGTCTAAATGTCTCTTTAGTTATTTCATTGAAACTATTAGTATACAAATTTTCTAGATTTGCCTTGTATACAAGTCAAGATTGCAAAGACTTTAATAATCTCTATAGTCTAGTGTCTAGTTGTTTCCAGGTTATAAATACATATTCTTGAGCTGAAGTACTCCAGTATTGGAATGTTTTTTGTTAATTTCTAAATGCTTATGTAGCTGGGAAATGGGTGTGTCTTTGCCACAGGAGGGTTCTTGGTGCATTTTAGGCTCAATTTAGTTAGCTTATGTAGCTGATTGTGTCATTTTAACTTTAAACACTTTGTTGTCAGGTTGACCGTTCACAGATGTCTGCCAGACATCTTTAGTTCATCTTTACCACTAATGATACTGTGAAAAGTAACCAAGCAATTTTGTGTGTCGACTTCAAGCCTTCCTCCTTGCTTTTTTGGAGAGCTAAAATTGTATTTTTGGTAGGTTTGCATATTTAGGCTCTCATTTACACCAGTTATGGTTTCAACAAGGGGCTTATGATTATAGTATATCCTCAATAAAATGAGAATGACTTGAAATTCAGATGTTAGCAGAGATATTTTAGAATATATATGTAGGAATTGTTATTACTGCTAACACTAACACTGAATACTATATTCAGGTACTTTTTAAAGTGTGGATACTTTATTCCTAAATCAGCTGTCACTTTCTAGTCTTAAAGCACATTTTTATTCAGGGGTCAGGTTTAAGGTGAAAAAAGATGGAACTTGTTAACGTTCTAGTTGGGTATGCAGGTTTAAAAAGGTTTCATTAGTTTAGCTTTTAACAAACTCCATTACTACTAATTCATCAAGGTTGAAGTTGGAGTCCTTTTGGCAGCCATGTAAGACCATACTTGAAATGACTGTAAGCTTTATGACTTTTGTCTTCAGCTCCCATCTCATGGTGCGACATTTTCCTACAATATGAAGAGACATGTAAAGATCATTTCTTAAAGACACTACCATTTACAGATTTTAATATCTATGTTAGTGTTGGGGAAGATGAATCAGGGAAACCTTGTAAATATGATTGCTTAGCAAAAGATTCTGAAAATATGAAACCTATAATCAAAATAGAAATGAAAGCTTGCTTTGAGCTGTAGGATACTGAGCCTTAGTTACTATATAACCTGAAAACAATAGCCTGGCCAGCTGAAGGAGAATCCCTCTTGATTGAAAAATACCCTTCTGCTGGCTAAGGAATCCAAAGGTCAATGTAGCAAAAGAGAATAGTCTAAAATATAGCACAGTATGGTAATGTAGTAGTTCTTATAGGCTATATGTAGATTCTATAGGGTTTTGTGTCATGTACTGGTTGGTTAGTGTAAATTAGAATATTCAACACAAAAGGAGATATAATGTATTGTGACAAAGACCTCACTCTCCCTGACTCTCCTCCTCTCTTCCTCTCTCTAGCTCTCTCTCTAGCCCTCTTCCTCTCTCTAGCTCTCTTAGCTCTCTTCCCCCTGTGCTCTGACTCCTTCCACCTCTCTCTGGCTCTCTTGCTCTCTCCTCTTTTACCTCTTACCCTTTTATTCTCTCTCTCCTTCACTCTTTGGGACTTCCCTTCAGCCGAGGCTGGTGGCTGAAGGCAAGGCCCTTTTTACCACCAACCCTTGCAATAAAGCCACGTGTTCTAGAATGTCTCAGGTCTGCAGAGTTCCCTCTCTCTGCCATCCACGGATGCTCCTACAGTTAGCATTTTAATTTTTTACTTCAAGTAGTCCCACAAATCAGTTTAAAGCATGTGTCCAAAATTCAAAGGTATCAAACTTCTTAACTATGAAATAGTGTTTGTGGTTAAAAACTTGCAAAACTAAGCTCCACTCAATAGCTTCAGTCCTCGTATTTGCTTTATGCATAAGTGACAGTATATAGACTTAGAGATTTGACTTCATTTTCTGCAAATGCTCAAACATTTGCATAAATTGCAGGGATATATATAGAACTCCTGAAGAGAGTGTGCCAAGAAAAGCTATTTGTTCGTGAGTTTAGTAGTGAAACTTGCTCTTCAGAGACAGCTGCCCTTCTCCCATTTGTGCATATTCAGATGCACGGCTTGGGGACTACTTCTCAAATGCATACTCTTTATGTGTACTTTGCATGACAGTGTCAACAGCTCCTTCTAGCACTTGTATTCTGTGGGAAGAATACGTTGTGCTTCTCCTGTTCCTAAAATAACTACCACTTTTCTGTAAACTTTCTTACATAGACAGTTTCTTACTTAACCATATCACTCAGTCTGTAGTTGTGATTCTGATATGGGAAAGGTAGGTCATGCAGGATTCAAACATTTAGACAGTTAAAAGTAAAAAAACTAGTCTGAGAATTTGTAGTGCTTGGGAGAGGTTAACTATAGCTATCATCTCTGAGGGAAGAAAGCTAGCATTATGTTGTGACATTCCACTGAGATACAGACCTTGTGACACAACAGGAGTTCACTTGCTTCTTAGCACAGGATTGATGAGCCACAGAGCTGAAGTCAATGAAAAATATTTAGCAGGAATTCAACCTTGAAAATTTGTGAGTAAGGATGATAGAAAACGTGTATTAACATACATGCTTAGGTATCAGTGCCTTGATTATCTTTAGTTTCATTATTTCAACATGGTTGACAAGCAGTTATCTTCCCAAACAATCTGGAACTATCTTTAAGACAACATGGAAATAGTTCTAATTTTTGGGACTACTTCCATGTTGTTTTAAAAGTAGGTCCAGGTTGTTTTAGAAGATAACTGCTTATCAGTTGTGTTGAAATAATTAAACTAAAGCTAATCCTAATTCTTGGGACTGTTTCCACATGCATGGAGATCTGGAACAATCATGTTCTATGCTAATGCCCTTTGTGCTTGTCCCAAAAATTGACCGAAACCATAATGGAAGTTTTCTGATTTCATACTGCCTGCTGTAGTGGAATTATCCCATTTCAACAGACCTTGCTAGAAAATACTGGCTGGTGTGTGACGTACATTACTGAAACCCCTCTAAGTTCTACTTTGAAATTAAAGCTTCCTGTTAGCATACATGATAACTATTCTCTTGAAAGATGATACGCATATTTGGGGAGCTCAAAGCAGTATTGTAGCATTATAAAGTCAAGCTGCACAAAGGTTTAAAATTAACCTTGTACCAAACAATTGCTTACTCCTTTAGAGAAGTTGAATTTCAGATAATGTTGCTTTATAGCATGCAATTCATCAGTGTCATTTGGAATAGAGATTAAAATTTTGAAGCTCTTGATTACCAAGATACTACCCAAATTCATGAGTGGGTAGTGTGATGTGTGGGTAGTGGGATAGCAGAACGCAATTCCCGTATTTAAATCCTGCTGTACATCAGTGTATTCACAACGTTTGGATATTGTGCGGTGTCTCCCCATTGTATGTTTCCACTGCCCAAAATTAAGTAGTACAATTCAAGGAAACAAACTTTCTAAAATGGATGGGAAAAGCTTATTGTTCTCTCTGTTCTAGCAGAGCAAGACCTTTTGCTTTAGATACACAGAACTTTCAAAATAGAATGATGCAAGGGTGAACTTAGAATCATTGCACCATGTCACCTGGTAGAGCAGTTTCCAAAGAAATTGTAAGCAGATGTTCCAGGTTTTACTTGTCCATTTCTCTGTAAGATCTGGGACCAAGCAGCCTAGTTTTAGGAATTAACCATGGCTGAGCCTTTTCTTACAGGCTTCTGCTCCACAGTGTCATTAGGTCTGTAATAATGACCATTTCCCAGACAGTCATGAGTTTCCTCAGCACAAATGTATGTAGCAGTGTTCAAACAAATAAGAAAATATGTAATGAGCCTGTTACAAAGATAAAATACCATATACAGTTCAGTCTGGTTTTATCCAACACTAGTTCTTTTCCCTTATCAGCTACAAAGGTAGCAAAGCGTGTTTTGTCTATTCTCAGCATTGGTTTTTGCAAGAGCACTGACTACCTACCAACTAGTGCTGTAAACTGAATTTAAGACTTCATTAACAATCCTGATGAGATACCTTCTGAATGGTAGGGGACAGTAGGGAACAGATCCAGCTTGGTCACTGCTCACACTTTGTGTAGAAAGCAAGTTTGCTGTGGTAAGCAGGTTCTTTTCATTGTGCTATTGAGAAACAAACCTGTAAGGGCATGGAAGCAGATTAATCACTCCAGTTTCATTTGGTGGTTCTCAGGGTAACTAAACTGAATAAAAGCCAGCCAGTCCAAAATAAAGTTTACTATGGACTGAAATAGTGCTGATGACGTGTTGGCACTCAAACCAAGCTGAAGATTGCCTCACGAAGTGTCAGAGGCATTTGGTCTGGGATGTGGCAGGAGACAAGAGAAACCTGCTTCTTAAATTTATCATTAAAATTTTCCTAGGGCTTCCAGAAATATTAATTTGATCAGATCCTTTATATTTTAACAGTTTGCTTACCCAACAGGAACCCATTACTCTGAATACTTGAGATAGAGAGAGGTGGGAAAAAAGGCTTCTCTCTCTTCATCCTGACATTGACTAAACTTTTTAAGAGGTGAAAGTAAAACCCTGGTTTCATTGTAGCAAAGCTGATCATGAGTTGTAGTGTGTGATTCATACAAAATTTCTGTTCCAAAGCTTGCCTTTTCACTCCTCCAGTGTGAAGAATACCCATTTGCTGAGGGACATAGTTTGAAATGATTCTATGGTTCTGCTGAACCGTTGTGGAAAGTCACAGTGAGCGTGTCATGTGCCTTCTGTTCCTATAATATACATACCAAGATGGCTGCATCTTCAGGGAATTTCACCAGTCCTGGGATGTATATGATGTATTTCATCCTACTCTGCTGAATTACTATAGCGAAGACTGGAGACAACAGTAAAGTTAAAGCACAATTACAGGATTTAAGTGCAGTACAGTCTAGGCAGAAGCCTTGAAAATAGAAGAGATTATAGTTTTACACAAACCGTTTTCAGTTTCTGAAAGGTATCCCAGAAAGACCAAAGAATTTAGAGGTCATCTTTTTTCTGTGTCTGTAACTTGGGTGTAATGGAAAACATGGGAGAAAATGGCTGGGGTAAAACAAAATCAGTGAAAACATTTTTAATTCATTGCAATAACTTTTATTACTGTCAGTGAAAATATTTATAAAGACAGTATGGTAACTTCTTAATAATCATGTGTAAAAGAAATTATGCTCTATAAGGCTGATAATTTATTAGTAAGATTTGTGACATTTCCTTTTCATAGTTCAGCTTTAATTTTCCACCCTTTAACCACTAAGTGCATTTGTTACTCAAGTCTTTGTATGCAAAGGCCCTGAAGCCAGCAAGTACAGCCTCGGCAGGGGCTGGTGGCCCATGCCAGACGCTTGGCCAAGCACCAAGGAAGTGCTGTCTTTTATGTGACATGGCTGTCCTTGTCCTGTAGTTCACCACCTTCCTCACTATTTTACTTGTGCGTGAAATGAAATTGAACTCTTTACAGACATTAGTCTCCTTCATTAATCAGCCTAATGCATAACTGTGCTGCGGATCACTAGAACTGATTCAAGCAGTTTTGAAGGAAACAGGCAATCACAGGCTGTCAAATGCATAACACAGCGTTTGTTCACACTGCATCACAGAGTTCACACTGCAGCTCTAGTTTTATATTTGGGTGCTGTTAAAATTACAGTTAATAAAATCAGATCTTACTTTGTATCATTGTCTGTCTCCAGAGTGTCTGAGTAGGCAGCTGTTAGGAGGAACCTGTATTTTCCTTTCAAGTTTTTTGTTAAAAACTACAGGATTTTTATTCCAATACTAAGGCTTTTGTTTTCTTTTAGGATCGAAATAGAATGTATGACAGTCTGAATATGCACTCTTTGGAAAACTCCCTTATTGACATTATGAGAGCAGAGCATGATCCACTTAAAGGTATGTTATTGTGCTAAATAAAGAAAAAAAAGGTCATCCATTCTGCATATTTGAATTAATACTGATTGTTAATTTAGATTCTAGGTTCATGTGAAAATGGCAAATGAACTATTTTCTCACTCAAATGAAAAGACAATCTTAAGCTATCTTTTACTGAAAACATTGTTTCACAATTACTTAAAACAAACCACTCCCAGTGTTGCCAGTTAATTTCCCCTTTCTCTACAGTGGAAGTTGAAAAGAAAACTAGGTCCATTGATAAAATCAGGTTTTGTCCTTTTAAGTATTTTTTTCAAATCTATTGGAGGATTCTAATGCATCAAGAAGTCCATAAATACAGTTGGCTTTAGAATGCTGGTTCCTCTTACAGTCCTGGGTTCTGTTAATCATTTGGTGACAGCAGTAAGCACATAGCTGGCATATGTGGGCTTCCATTTTAACTCTGGTGATTTCTGTTCTTCCATACTTTCTCAGGTAGCATTTACTATTGAACATCAGTGCAGGGAACCCAAATCGTTTCACTTGGACTGATCAGACTTATTTTGTCGTGTTCTAATTAGACTAACACAATCTAATTTTAAAATTATCCAAGACCTCAGGGTTGCTTTGTTTTATTTTTCAATTGCTTCAATACAGAGATTTAATTTCTACAATTTTTTTTTTTGGAGCATTATTTACTCCCATCCATTCTCCATTTCTAGAGTCTCCTATACTTACTAGATATTACATTAGCACAGATGGCCTGTTGTTCTCCTAATTTGAAGGACACCTTGCTAGTCTGCTCGTGATTCTCTTAAAAATTGTGTAATCATTTGGGAGACCTGTAGCACTCAGATAGTACTTAATGGTATTTTAATATTTAAAATAGCCAAAAGTTTGGAGTTTTTTCCCAAGCTGAAAATCTCTGCAAAGCATCTGTAAATATGTAGCATTTCATTAAATCGTTAATTTCCTTGACTTTAAAGGAAGTGGAAGCCGAAATTACATTTTCTTAGGTGGTTTTGAATCTGATCTCTTCTTTCTTACTTCCTGAGAGAATTAATTTCATTTTAGCATTTTTATTTAAGTCCATCATTCAATTCAGTTTCTGTCTATTTTGCATGTTTACAAAACATTATTAGGTAACACAAAAGGTTTGAACCCTGTAAACAACTAGCCCGGTGGTAAGTGCCATGTGCTTAAAGCATGCATATCCCTTCAAAGACGAGGTGACCAGGTGTGTCATTCCTGTTACAGAGCATTCTTGCTCCTATTTGCCGTGCTCAGGTGGTGACTACTTCTTTCCTAGTGTGAAAGCTGCTGTTAGGCATAAAGCTAGAGAATGCAGATCTTCACTGCAATACACTGTCATTGGCACCTCTCACATTGCTGAAGATGAAAACCAGTCTGTCTCTTCTTTCTGTACATGCTGACACGACAAATGGAATTGGTTGCTCGGTTCCCCCTGCCATCTCAGTTTTAATTTTGGCTGTGTAATGCAGAAGAGATTTCAGAGGCACAGTGAGCACAGAAAAAAAAATACCAATTTTTATTTTTATTCATCTCTTTCTACTTCATTATGTTACAATAGGTGAAAATAGTGTATTTCCAGTGATAATTTTCCAAGGAGAGTAAGACAAGACAAAGCTTTAAGACTTGAAAGTTAATTTGGTTCATACGTAGATACCTTGAAAAACCTCAGTAGTTTCCATCTGTGCTTTCTAGGGACATGAGAATATGGTGTCAGTCTACAGTTAAGAGATTTATTTTTTTTAACAGTTAAACAGTCATGTTCTTGCAGTGAAAATTCTGCTAAGTTTTATGTTTGAACTAAAACAGATGGAAGCCATAGATAGTGATGAACTCAAAGGAAACCCATTTTTCTGTTCAAGTGCCAGAGAACAATGCACATGCCAACTGAATTTAAATAGAGTAATTGTGTGCTGCTATTTAAGTTGATGGATAAGATATTTTTTTCTCCGTGGATGTGATTTCAGCTGAAACAGCTACGTTATTAACAATAAGACACGAGAAATGTTCCTTACAGACCGAAAATGGGAGGAAGAGGCCTTGTGGTATATCAGCCTTTTAGTTCTTCTTTACTGTCTTCCAATTTTTTTCACCATTAATTGGAATTTCTGTAATTTCTGAGCAACTTTGACTTTTTTTTTCTTTTATCTGCCAACCATGAAACTTATATTTGGTTATATCAGTCTCTGTGACTTTTCACCGCAGAAAATCTAACACTTATTTAAAACTCCATCATATTGGCTTGCAGAATGCACAGGATTAAGATGATGATGATGATTATTATTATTACTACTTATTAGTTTGTTGCACTAATTAATATAGAACATATTTTGTTGTAACTAAAGAGTATTTTGTAACTAGAGAATATTTTTATGACAAGTTTTCAAGTAAATCTAAGTGCACTAAAACAATGCATCTTTTATATCTGATCACAGCAGTAAAATGAAAGTCCCTGGAATTTTAGGCACGTGTTTCAGATTTAGCTGCTTACAATGTCTGGAGTATGACTAAGCATCTTGTCTGAAATTTTGCACAATGCAGAACAGACAGTCTGTGTACTAGCTCATAGCTTCAAGTTTTGCATGTCAACATCCATTTTAGGAGCAAGTCAAATTTCACCACTTTTTCTTTCGTGAACTTGAGGAAAAAAAATTATTTCAAATATGAGTCACTGAAAGCTAAGTTTATGCCTGCCAGAAAATTGTTTATAGATGACTAGTTTAGGCTTCACTTAGACAAAGCTTTGTTATTACAACACATATGATCAAAAGAAAAGTAATTTTTATCTTTCGATAAGATATTTTCAAGATAGGGTAATAGGGAGAAGATGTTTGACTTCACTAGTCATTGCAGCAGAAATACTGATCAAATTAAAACTAATCTTTCCCATGCAGCTTTCTTGAAATGCATTTCATAACAAGACCTTAAGTAATGTTTAAGATTATCCCATCCATTCAATTCCAGTGAAATAAAAATTGAAGTTAAATTCATTTTTATATCGTTGTTCTTAAATACCCTTTTTATTTTCCTAATATTTCTTAAAACAATTGAGAGAAGAATTAAAATACTAGTAGCCTGACAAATACAAGTATTGCTAGTATAACTCTTTAGATATACCACTTGCATATCTGCCTTTTACCCCCTGCTTCTACTCCCCCAAATATCAATGCATTTTGCTGTCAAGAAGTGGGAAAGACAATGCATTTGGGCTGAAACAGATTATGGAGAAAGCTTAGAAACGGTTGTTACATTTTCTATGCAATATCTATTAGTATTTCAGGAGACTGATTTAATGGAATTCATTACCTGCTGTTTTAAACATCTTTCTAGTAAAGATTGTGGCACAGTAACATTGTCTTTCTTTCAAAGACATTTGTTTCATATTTTGTGCTATGAAGCTCTAAAGTTTAAAGCTGCACAGTTTCTTCCTAGAATAATTCAATTTCTGCCAAGAAAAGAATTTCTGAGGCTAGAAAAAAAAAATATAGAGGAAAAAATTCTCTCCCTAGTCACATGAAAGGCTTTGAAATCTTACATACACATTGTTTCTTCTTTCTGTCATAGAAATTTTTTCTGATAAAAGAATATGTTTAAGTCTGAGACGCTGATTTGTCTGAATACATGGACTATCAAAGACAACCCATTTGGCCTCATTCTGACTTGCATAATCCACACGCAAGCACTGGAAAATGCAGTCTCTAGGTTTTCTGTAACTAGGTGTTGTCCAAACACGGGTTTGTGCTGTTGTCTTAACTACGCTGATTCCAAAAACTGCTTTCTGAAACTGCTGTGATCCTCAGCCATTCACTCGTACTGGGAAAAGCTTGACTTGGAAGCTTTTTCTCTTTTACTCAGGAGATCTCTTGGAAAAAAAGGAAAAGGGGTAAGGAATTTCTGATTCTCAATTTCTCCATACAACACATTAAGACTTTTCTTTAAAAAGGGGAAGAGTAGGTATGAAATATCAAACCTGTAAATCTGTGAGTCAGTAATGTGTAAAGCAGTAATGTTTTAATATATGGAGATTCCTCTAACAGTTTGGTTAAAGATGAGTAAAAAGTATGCATTTCTAAAAATAGATGTGAATTTGCCTTAAAATTAAAAAGTGACTATGCCAAGAAGAAGTTTACAAAAATGTAGATTTCATTTGCCCATATCAGTAACATGACATTGCAGAAATGTTGCTAAAACTTAAGTTTGTTACTTTTTCCTCATGTTTGGATTAGCAAGACTCTTAATTGAATTCAGTGGATAAAGTGGCCCAGCAAAATTTATTTGAAGCTTTTAATTTTTTTTCTGTCCTTGGAGAAGAATGCATTGAGAAATTTGCATGAGGCAGGCAGTTCTGCTAATATTAATTACATTTAGATAAGGAAGAGGAGGTTAGGTTTAATTAGAACTGTAGTTGCATAAGAAGTGTCAGGCATACTTGCTGCTTCTTAGCAATGTTAGTTTCAGTTTAGCCACTGTGCATGAGAATTACTAATTAGCAATAACATGGTGAAGTTGCACGTGCAGGTTTGCATAGAGGAAATTTCTGTAACATGGTAATCTTTCTGAATGGTAATATTAGGTGCTGTATTTGTTCCAGATAGTAGCAGGTTACAAATTTTGGATTCTGTAGACAAGTTCTGTAGAGAGGTAGTAAAATAACTACTTTACATTTTTCAGGAATGTACTAAGGCTATTATTTAAATATTAGATATTTTTTAACTAATTGATAGTTGATTTTAAACTATTCAATCATCTTTATTGTTAAAACTACTTTTTTAAGCAGGTAGAGGCCACTGGAACTGCTAGAAGACCCTTGAATGGTTTATACAGTTCTAAATTTCTGACATTGAAGCAGGATGGGATTAGATAGGATTTGTGCCTTGTTCTTAATTTTTTTTTTTAATGCATCGAACAACATACAGTGAAAATAGCCAGCTAGAAAGATGTATGTGATAGAAGCAAAGTAAATTGTTACAAGATGGTTCTCCCATCTTCTGTATTCTACATACTAATATTTTAAGTGAGGTTTAATATAGTAAATGTCCATTTAACTAGAGTAACCTGTTAGAAAATCCTGTGGTCTGAGCTCTGTGTAAAACTGATCTTGATCCCAATTCCATGTGTAAAATGTTCTGAATTTGTGTATGTCATGAAATTCAGGTGGATGGCCTAGAAAACAGTGCCTTTTACTTCAACAGATTAAGCTAAATTAACATTATAAATCAGTAGCAGTGATTGCATTCTGAAAATGTAAGCAAACATTCTATGTTTAAAATGTTCTTAAAGTTGTAAGTCCAAGCGCTAGACCAGGTAGCAAATACAGGGGTTTATTTCATGGGAATGCAGTAAAGTGTGATTTCATTGAAATAACCATGTAAATAAAACTTACTAGTAACAATACAGCAGTGTACTGAATATTGTGTTAGTTGTTTTCATTTCTAACCTAGAAATCACTCATTATCTGAGTTAGCCAGTTCATCTCCCCAACAGGGAGATGGGGTTTTGGGCTGCAGTCGTGGGCCCAGCTGCCTGGTGCAGTTCTTCCCTTCCATTCAGTGAGAGTCCTTCATTATTTCAGCTTGGCATCTTTGTTTCAGAGGCAGCTTATTTGTGAAGCTATAAAGTGGAAAAAGTAAAAAGTAGTAAATTCTAGGTTTACAACTCTGCTTTTGCATTCTTTTACAAGTTTTCTTCCTCAGGTGTTGACACTAGTGAGCTTCTCTGTCCTACTAGGCCTTAAATCTGACTTCTGTTTACAAAATCATTGCAGGAAAGAAATCCCTATCCTTTGTCTCTCTTGCTAAATAGGAAAAGAGGATAAATTCGGATGGGGAGGAAGACTGTCACCACAGACTCAAGGAAGTTTGAGATAGTGTCTCACAATAAATACAGCGTTCTGATTTGGAAGGAACACCTCATATTGTTACAAGTATTTCTATAGCAATATATTTAAACATGATATGACAGTGATCTTGGGAAATGCTTGCTGTTAGACAAATGAATATTAGCCTTGATAGAGCAAAAACCTAAGTATAGCAAAGTAACTTATACACCAGGCTGAGCTGTGGCAGCTCCCATAGTGCAGTTTGAGGATGCCTTTTTCCTGATTCTCTGCCTGTTTTACTGGTATGCATTGCTAGAAGGTCAGAATTTTTATAGTTCCAAGAAAAATTAGATATAACTGTAGATGTTCAGTGTGACAGAACAAATATATTAAAACTTGAAGATAAGAAACATAAAGACAGAGGCTCCTACAAAGGTTTTTGTTCAGTATTTTTCCTAAACCAACTCAAAGGTTCTGTTGAAGTTAGAGAGGACAGCAGAGCCCTTCTGGGTGGTATTCATCTGCCCTAGCCTTTCAGTGCTTCCAAATTCAACAGCAGATTGGTATTACCTAATTTGCAGGTGTTCTGGTACCATCCATTCTTACAATAATAATATCTGTGGGATACCAAATAGTTCATAGTTGTATAAAAAACTTTTTGCCACGATGCCTGTAAATAAATATGGCTGAACAAAATTTCCTAAATTATCCTAATCTTGCTATTTTTAAGTTTTACGTTTCAGAGTTTGCAATGTGTTCGATATGTGTGATATTTTCAAATTATTTTTTGGCAGAAAATTACAGTGTTGGTTTCTTAAAGGAGAAGAGCAAAATCTAAACCCTATTATTTACAGATTTACAATAAAAATGTTTTTTATTTAGCCCTTGGGACTCAGAACTATTTCAAGAAATTTCTAGTCTTGCTGCTAAGCTCATGGATTTACCAGCAGCAGAGGACCAAACAGAGTATGATAAGAATTGCTAGACAGCCTTAATATATAGCTTGCTGATTTGGGTTTTTTTTCTTTTTTTCCCCTGGGGTTTCTTTTTCTTGTAAGCCGTCTGCATATATATGACCCTTTAAAAATGTGTGAGTTCTGCATGCCTATTGCTTCCAGACTGGGTTCTCCTTTATGCCTCTACAAGCATTCCCATTTCCTTCAGAAGATTTACGTGTTTAAGTCACAGTGTTCATATATATATATATATATATATAAAATATTCTTCAGATTATAAGCAAGCAAGCATATTTGAATAGCAAGATAGATGGCAATGCAGTTTTTTGCACATTCAACCACAGTTTTTCCAAACACAGCAGTTATTGTAAATGTCTCTCTAGGTCAGTGTGCACTACTGGTATGTTTGCAGCTTCCTGTAAACAGAAAAAGTCTCCTTTAATAAAAAGGAATTTGTAGTGAGCAGACATTTCAACTGTGCATTTTAAACCATTCATTTAACTACTAAAGTAGTTGACATAACTACTAAAGTATAACATACCACCGATGTAGTAAAATACAATTCTTGAAAAATTCTAATGTCAGGATATAAGGTTTTAAATAATTTTTTATTCAGTCTGAAATGCTGAGAATTTTATCTGTAACGGTCTTTAATTTTATTGAATCTATAGATAAGCAGCTGCTCTAATTTTGCTAGTCTTACTGAAAAATATTACATACCAGGGTTATATGAGATATACCAAGATGCAGTCATAAATCAAGTAATAACATTTTCTGCCTTATTTCTTATTAACATGATTTTTCTTAAATTGATTCAGTAGAGAAGCACTAAGTTGTAGAAATGCCACTCTGTTAAGCAATGTGCATAGTGCAGTTATTCACAGTCACTGTGAAAGAGAAGACTAAAGCAGTCAGCACTATTTCTGGGTGTCAAGAAACAAAAAGTGGCTTTATCCTATTGGAGCTGATCCCAAAGTACACTGCAGATCTTATGACCAGAGAATTAAGGTTAAGAAGTCTGTTCTTGTCAGCTTTAACTTGGGTCAAGGGTATTGTTGGTTAATGTGCTTGGAGTTAAATATTAGCTCTTTATTTCCCTTAGGCAAATTCTAAGCAGTGATTTTTCATTATTTTTTCTAGCATAGTAGCTAAAACCTCTGCATTTGTTTTGTTCTTTGGTTTTTGTTTTCTTTTAAGGTCGCTTGAGTTATCCACATCCGGGGACTGACAATCTTCTGATGTTAAATGGTAAGTTCTAATCTTATAACAGTTTGTAATTATCTCTAGCTTAGCTTAAATCTGACATGCTGGTATAAAGTTATACTATTATATTCTGTTACTGAATTACTTGCCTCTAGTCTTCAACACTGATGGGACTGTTGCCACTTTTTGGAGTTGAATGGCAAGAGCTAATCTTGCAACAGCCTTTCATTATATCTAGCTTATTGGAAATCTGAAATTCTCATAATGATGCACTATTCTTTTTTGTTCTCAGGCAAACCAGGGGTATGTTTTTCAAAGAGCTCTAAGAAGTCTATTATTCTGAAACAGGAATTAGAAAAATAAGACAGCCAGAAACACATGTTTTTTCTATATTGGGTAAATAAAAAGTGAACTAGACACTTCGTATTACGCTCATGTGAAATAACATTTTATTTTTGTTGGGATTTTTGAAAGTGGTTTTTGTCAAGCACGTGTCTAACCGTGAAATATGCTGAAGTTAGAGTTCATGTTCATGTTCCTCTCCCAATAGTTCAGACTTCATGAACATCTGCTACTCAGTGAAGGCATGAACTTTAGCCTTTGTTCGAGGCTAAAGAAGGAAGCACAGCTTGGTAATCCATCTAAGTCAATAATAAATCAGGGGTTTTGCACATAAATGTTTTCTCCATTGGGAAAAATTAGAGCTGTAGCACCACAGCTTTCTAGATTAGAAAATGTGGAAGCTGTTGTACACAAAGTACACTTTTGTCCTTCACTTGATGAGTCTAAGTGTTAATAGTAAAGATCTCTTAATAAAAAAATATGGCCCACATGCATTTTTTTTGTTTTGAAATTATGTGGAGGGGGCTTTTGTGGTGGTGGTGGTGGTTTTTGGTGTTTTTTTTAATTGCCTTACCCATTCTGCTCAGTCATTTAGACTTGTGCAAATGGACATAAAATGTAAACAAATATCTATTTTCCTTGTATAACACTGAGTAAATGTTTAAAATGTTAGGGAAATTTAGATTTACCTTTATACCCAGTAAAGGAAAATACTGCAAAATGGCCATTTGAAGAAGTAGATCCTTTGGTTTTGAAAAGGTAACTTTTAAGATAATGGAGTATCTTAAAAAGAAAAAATAGATACTTAACTATTGAAATAAAATCAGTGTTTAGCCAACACTATCTTGATTTCTCTACACTGAATATCAATGTGCTTGATGTCACAACATTTACAACATTTTACTTGCTGTATTTAACTGCAGCTTTAAGACCTGTTCTGCAAACTGGTTTGTTCAGGTGGTATATGTGCAGTTGTCATTGTCTGCTGCTGTACAAGGAAGTGTTAGATGGGAAGGTATGAAGAGAAACTGAAATATTTCAGTGAGATGGGTGTAAGAAATTAAAATGTTTATTCATTTAATTCTACTTAGAATGGTGAGCTTCTCTTTTTAGAGTTTTGCATGCTAAAAAAAGCACATGGGAACACTGGAATATCTAGGAAAGAAGGAGTTTGTTGTTATCATGGGTACTGGAAAAACACAGTGGTACCAGTCTATCCTAAAACCTTACCACGAAGCTAGAACATGCACTGAAGACTATCTTGCTTTTAACACTGGTGTGGTTTCTCTTGTACTTTGAAAGGTAGCACTTAGTGTGACTGCTGTCCTCTTTAAAAGCTGCAATATTATTTTCAGCCTTCAGTAAGTGAGATAAAAATAACAGTTTGAGTATCTAAAAGGTCCTGCAACACATAATTTTTAAAATTATGCCCTTTAGAATTTAGTTCAGAGCCTTGCTGTGTAGACACCTAGTCTCTATCACATAGCTGGAGTCTGATGTAGCTGTTGGTGCAGGCCAGGGCAGTCAGGAACACCCTTCAGTGCCCTTTCAGGTTGGAGTGTCTTAACTGCAGCTTCTTGCAGCTCAAGAACAGAAGCACTGGGAGCAGCTTTTGGGAAGCTCCAGCTGCTCAGACTCAGACTCTGCACAACCTTTCTTAGCAAGAGTTGAGAGACTTCCTCCAAATGTGCAGTAATGAGAATTATGGTTTGAACACCTGTTGATGAACTTGTAAACTTCCATTTCCTTCTCCATTTAAGTGGGTTCAAGCTAGCATTTCCCTCTAAGGGAGCACCCTGTAACTGGTGCCTTGGAGGGAGAATTGGGAAAAGAAGGGTTAGTAATTCAAAGACTCACATTTGTCTCTCAATTTCTTAGTGAATACTGTAGTAGCTATGAGGAGGAGCAGGAATACCAGACCTTCATGAAAGCAAATCACAAATATTTTTGAACATCTTCTGCCCATTTATGCATGCACTAATACTTTACACTGCCCCTCTCTGGATTTTAGTTGGTTTAATTTTAATGAACTGGTATCTCTGGATTCCCGAAAGGTTCTAACATGAGCCAGGCTGAAATTGCACAGCCCTTTTAAGACTGAGCACTTCTAGATAAAACTTTTTTTTTTACGTAGTTTCTCCTCTTCTTAAATGATAGATTTTTTTCCAACTCATTTAAAATGTACTTACTGAACTGTACCTAATATTAATATTTACAGTTTTCATTATTTAAATTAATGAAATGAACTAATGGAAACCTGATTTATGTGTTTCAATAAATTATATATAATTATGTATCTGTTTTAGCTTAAGCTGTAGAAAAAGTAATGCATTTTTAATTACTGTTATCTCTCAAAAGTAAAAAAAAAGATACTTTGGAAGGCGTATACCTGGCTGCATCTTTGTCAGCTTAGAGAGAACATTTGTGAAGCAAGTGATAATGCATGAGTCAAGTTTATTGGGATGTAGGGTATCTTTCCCCCTTTATGCGGTTTCCCCCCACCTTCGGTGGTTTTAATGCCTTGAATTTTTTCAATGGCTGTTGAAACATAATTCCCTATTTGATTAGTTTAGCAAGGGCATATTGAACTTCTTAGAGATACTATAACTGGTTGTGCTTCTAAAGAAAGCTGTTTTACTTCAAATAGAAATTACTAAACTTGCTATACAGGAATTGCTCAATGAACTTCTGTAGTCTTTTAGGCGTGCCCAGTTTGAATGGTCATAATGATGTCTTTCAGCCTCAAAATCTATGAAGGTGTTATTTCTAAAGAAATCTAAATGGAATTTGGGACCCAAATCCAGTAGGATAAAATGGGAATTAGGCACTTACCTCCTTTAGTCTAGACTCTTGGGAAATTATTGCTGTAACCATTTATGGATTTCTTTAAATTAAAATTATTAATGAAAAAGCTTCATCATGTCTCTGTCACTATTTGATTGTGTCAGAATGTTAGTGGTAAATAGTATTTTATCTTTCTGTAAACTTCACAGTTATCCTTGTAGGAAGTTTGCCTTGTTTTTCTTGATACACAGCGTAGTTTTTAATTCGGCTGAGTCATTCAGTTGAGTTACGTGAATATGTGTATATTTGATCTCTGGTTATGTATTTGAAATGTGTGTCTGAATAAAATGAAATTATACATTTGGTATCTTTGTGGTAGCATTGCTTACATAACGTACAGTTCTATTGTCTCGATGTTAGATAAGCATGCACAATATATGTATTTACTTCTGTCTTAAATCTGTGAGCTGATTTACATTGCAGAAAGGGGAGTTTTAATTTTTCTGATGGATGTAAGCTGTATTAGTATGCAACTTCATGGATATAGAAAAATAAGGTTTTAGGTAAAAGGAAATATCTTTGTTGTATATACAGCACTCTTAATTTTGGAAGGTTCCAGTGTTCCTGGATTTCATTTTTATTGGGCATCATTATGCTTTTTGTGTGTGTTGCCTAATTGATATTTTCTAGAATAAAAGTGCCTTTCATGCATTCTCACTCATTTGAAATCTTTTCAAGCTACTGGCTTGTTAAAATATCCAGCTTTATAAACTAAAACACAAATTTCTGTATGACTTACAGACTTACGACTTGGACAAGTTAAGGAAAACAGTTTAATCTCTCCTTTTTTGTTGCTGTAAATCAACTATTTGCCTACAGTGTCTGGCCTTTTCCAAAAGAGCTGTCTTCCCTGCAATTATTTATAAACATGTGCACTGATTGTGTGTGTTAAATACATCTGTATAATCTAGATGTATAGGTAAACCTGTAATTAACTATATTTATACAGCTGCCATACTCTATAAGCATGCATGCTCTGTAAGGTGTGAAACATATATGTATATATAAAACATTATATGTATATTATTATAATAAATACAGAAATTCTGCATTTTTCTAGATGCAAAGTAGCACTAAATCCCTGCCTAGACTTGTTTGCAATCTAAATGAGGAAGACAGATAAATTTTAGGGAGGAAGGTTTGCCGACAAGTAAAGTAAAGGATGTGACAACATCCGGTGCAGTTTTTCTCCCATTTTCCCTCATTTCATTGTTTTGCTGAAGCAAGAAATACACAGACAACTTCGGTAGATCACTGTAATTTCCATATATATAAAATGCTGCACCTTCTACTGTTTAAAGTTTAACTGCATTGGGGTTTTGTAACTTTTTAATAACTTTATTTTTCCTTAAAATTACTGTTGCCTTTTTTTGAATGCACAAAGAAGAAGACTTCATTTGTTCTGTAGCAAAATATTTTTCTGCATATCAAGTTGTCTTAACTATGAAAATGTAAGAAAATAGCTGAGCTGGTTTGGTTGGCTGAAAGGGGCAGAAGAAAAGAAAAGCAGTATCCTGACGCTTGTGCCAAAAGATGAATAGAATAGTATAATAGAGTATGCATTACTCTATTATACTTTGAGAGGGAACACAGCACTGCTGACATTGCTGCAGATGGGCTGCACTTGAATTTTCCCTGCTTACTCTAGTTTTATTTGTGGATGGAATAAAAAAAAAAAAAAAGCCTGTGAGGTTAGGCAAGGGCTTAGTGACGCTACTGCTAATGCTATGTGGGAGTCACTTTGGCCAGGAGTCAGAAGAATTGTACATACTGCAACACTGACACAGAACTGCCTTCTGGCAGGGCCTGGCTTCAGGGAGAAAACAAGGCTGAAACTCAGCATCAGTCTCCCCAGCGCCTAGTGAGAGAGCTGATCACACTGTTCTGTTTTCTGGATTCTGTTTTGATGTTGAAAATCTGAATTAAAGTGTTTCCACTTGGTTAGATACACAGGTCTCTTTCAGAAAGTGGTTTTTTCTGTTTTGGCTTTCTAGTAGAAATTTTAAAGATCTGAAAACCTTTAAGCAAAAACTATTCTCTTCAATAATAATTATTTCAGGTCAAAGAGAATAAATCTGAAAGCAAGTTCAGTACAAGTTGGATAGCAAGATGATGACGATTGTGTAAAAAACAACTGTTCTAAGGAAGAAAAACAAGAAAGATTTTTCAAAATTCCATAAGCAATCCACTGAATTTCTAGTCAAAAGGGATCAAGAAAACAAAGGGAAAAATATTAAATCTAATAAAATTTTTGAAAACCCCTAATCAAATAGGAGGTACCAGGATATAAGTATTGCATAATATGAGAATGAAACAATGACATTTATAAATCATTGATTTTATGAATCTATATGTATTTCAGTAGCCTAGAACAACAGTTGATTTTAAGAGAATTGTATGTATTCGATGCCTTGTAAAATCAAAACAATAATGCCAATTGTCCTAAATGTTGCTATGGTCTTATGGTTAATAGTAACTCCACTGAACTCCACTGTGTAATGATTAAAGTAATTCTTCTCAGATACCGAGTCTGTTAAACAGGAATAGAAAATACTTTGTGGAAATGCAACTAAGAAATTACACAAAGCTTGATAGTTTCTGTATTAGTAATCTGTCTATTTTTAGTTTTTTAGCCTTCAGGCAGAGAAGCAATCAGTATGGTCTTCTGAACTGTAGCTACGAGCATGCACTCTTTAAGAATCTTGCAAAACTCAAAAGTTAGGAAAATCTTGGATTTACTTGCAGTCTGTGTGAAATTGTTGCTTTGCCTTTGTGCAGTGTTTTTGATACAATGCTATTTCTTGTGACTTGTGCCCTGATTTCGTTTGCTAGTACAAGGCATCTTTTGTTTCAAACAAAACCTTGCGGTTAATTTTCTGCTAGGTCTTTTCATGAAAAAGGAAGGTCACGGCTTACAGCATTTGCATTGTCAGTGCAAGGGACTGTACAAACTGTTCCATGTGGACCAGGATGTGTCTGTGATTAATTTAACACTTGCTACATGCTCTTTACAGTAGTATTTTCCTTTTTACAGTTTCAGTACCCTATGTGTGTTATTTAGGCACTTGTGTAAGATACAAATCACATTTTGAGAAGGAATTGCAAAGTTCCCATAATTAATTCATCCGTAATTAGCATGAAGTGAAGATCAAGTTTAAAGATGCTGAAATGTTGGAAAGAATGTTCTTTACAGCTGGTGTTACCATCAATTTAATAGTAAAATAGTATGGTATTACGTGAGACTTTAATGCATTCTCATCTGCAATTATCAGTACCAAGTACAGATGCAGATTTTTACTTACTGCTTTACCCACGTGGTTCTTTGTCTTAAATATTTTAGTTTGTGGGCATGATACAGTTATTTGACATTTCACAATTTGTCCTTTGTTTGCATGCAGCGAGGAGTTATGGGCGAAGACGAGGTAATTCACTTCTGGTTGTTACAGTTCAATTAATTCTGATCTGTTACTGATCATTTTAATTATATAATCCAGATTATTGATTGTAATTGCTTATCTGCATGTTATCTTAGTTTGGGGAAGATGGAGGGTGTGAGGGAAGGAGGAGTACAGTCTGGATTGTTATGATCATTGTTCTTTTACAATCTGAATTGCAAATCCTTTAATCAGTTAAAAACTGCAGTTCTAATCGTGATTTAGTTCATGCTAATGGCTACTGCTTGCAGTCATTACCCGCTTTAAAAGTATACAGTTTGTTAGTTATCCTAACTCCTTTTGCTTCTGTAGAAGCAGTAGTGTACAGAGTAAAAGCTAAAAGCCTTTCATAAACTTAGCAAGAAATCTAGCAGACTGCTCTTAGAGGTAGTAAACAGATCTTCATAGTATAAGCCAATATGCGCTCACTAACCCTGAAGAAGCTCCACTGTTTTAGCTATGCTAGGATGTGACCTGAAGTTGTTATAAAAGACCACATGAAACATGAAAGAACAAACTACTAAAATCTTCGGTAGCTTCCGATATTCACCACATACACATCAGTTCATGTGTCTGTCTTGGTCTCTGCATTGGTTCATAACCTAGTGCTTGGTAGCTCTAAATCTAGAGAGGGATGATGTTGTAGATCACGGCCAGTGGATGTAACAGTACAATCATTTTGACAATTCCTGCCAGATTCTGCTTATTTTTTTACTGTCATGAAACAAAAAGAAACAAGTGTTTAGAAGGGCTTATTTTTTTTATTCATAGTCATCAGGAGAAATGTGAAAACCTATTGAAATGGAAAAGCAAATTACCTTTTTGCTTTCTTTATCTGACAGACATTTAGAAGTGAAGAGGATGGAGAGGAAAGTAATAAGAGTCATGTAGACCATGGTACTCTGAAAGTGTTTATCCATTGTCCTTCCTGCCACCTTAGCTCTCAGAGGAGCTACAGTGCTTTTGGCAAACCTTTGCCCACATTAAAGTAAAACTGAGCTCTATGGTATCACTTGAGAATATGTTCTGCTGGTATTATTTGTAAAGAACCATTCTCATTGTTCTTAGATTTTAACATGGGTCTGTGGGTAAAAATAAATTATTCTGAGGGTTATTCTATGACTGTTTTCCTCGTTATATACTTGTCTATATTGTAAGTTTTATTGTTTAAGAAGCACTTCCTATAAACCAAGCTAAATTATGGTAATTTTAGATTTAAGATATTGAGAATAACTCTCCTATATTAGTGGAATGTTTTAAAATTTCCACTTTGCAGTTTCCTGCAGGTTCCTGCAATATGAATCTTATTTCTTCCATTATGCACTTCTTCCTGTGACTGTCATTACAGTAACAGCTCCATCTTTATCCATCATTCGTTGCATCCAACTTTTTTTGGTTGCACAAACAAATCTTTCCTCTTGTTCATATGAATCTTTAAGATTTGATCATTCTTACTTGTCTTCATAACTTTAATTCAAATCTACATTATGCAGCTGCTACAGTCTTATAGATTCAATCTTGCTCCTCTCGTGCCTAAATAGTTGATGTACAAGAGGAATCTGCTTCCCTGCTTCATCCGCCTAACTTTGTGTCTCCATTGCTAGCTCACTTTTGTGTCCCACTGAGCACCAGCTACATCTTCCACTTTCTAAGGCAACTCTGCTGATCTGTTGCAGACCTGTTGAATGTATCCTTATGAGACCAAGCATCTCCTGCTCCCCACTAGTCATTCTTAAACACACCTATCACCAATCCTAATGGAAAGGAAAGCCTACTGCAGCTTTCTGTATTTGCTGTACTCCTCTCCATCGGATGTTTGCTGAAGACACAGATATGCCACCATAAAAATGATGTAGTTAACAGTCTTTGTTACTTGGTACAATCCTGCAGTCCTGCTTTTAATTTTGTGCTCCTCATGATACTTTATGATATTTGGTTGTTTTATATCATCTTCTGCTTTCATTCAGATTTTTTGTTGAGATACCACATCAGGGTCAATAGGCATTACCATAACGTAGGTTATTGGTCATAATATTTGCTGTCCATTTTTCACCCTTGTCTTTTAACCACCTAATTCTTGGGTGGTCTTCTGGAAATTAAGGGCTTTGCTACTGCTCTCACCCCCAGCTGGTCAGCACTGGATCTGCTGATGTTCCTACCAGGTTTTACTGGGAATGTTGCCCTGAGTGAGGAGAATTAAAGACTGCAGTATTGCTCGCAGCCAAGGTGCTGCGGACTCAGCTGTCAGGGACCTACTGGTCCTGTCTGTGAGTTTTCACTAGGTGAATCTGGAAGAAGTTGTTTATTTAAGATGAAAAACTAGCTTGCTTCTCAAAAGTGTGCTATGTTGATTTTTGGTTTAGCTTTCTTGCTTCTTTTGGGAAAACAGTTGTATTAATAATTATTTTTTAAATGAGTGGCAAACAGGAAAAATGGCATTTCAGAAGAAACGGTGATGTGGACTGTTTTGTGTTACAAATTCTTTCTTTTGGGGCTTTTTGCAGTTAAAAGACTGACTTCTGAATTTGAAACTGTCATTAATCTTAATGTTGCTGACTAAAGCAATAAGAGAATGAATACGCCAAGATAAATACCCTGGCCTTCTGAATTTTTTTTGTTTGGAGTTCTATAAAATTTGTAAATATGAAACAGGGAAGAAATAAGTGGGAAAGAATTACCATGTTTTCACTTCCCTTTGCCCTCTAAGTGTCTTTTTAGGTCAGATTGCATTTGCAAAGCCATCCTGTGAACTTCTCAGATTTTACACTTCCTTTTCAGAGTAACAGTAAACTCACTGGAGATTACTACATGTTAGGAACCACCACAAGACTTCCCTCCAAAACTGTGGTAAATTGAGAGTGAGAAGAATAAATCAGCATTGTGACTCATTTTTCAAGTGTTACATTTTGCACATTTACTAGGACTCTCTTTTGCTTTCTTAGAAATTGAATTTATTCTGTTAGCAGCATCTGATACCTTTAGAAATGCGTTTGACACTTGTGATCATGATGTTTCTGTTTCCCTGTTCAATTAAAATTTAAGGAGTTTAGGCACACTGTAGTCATTCAGGTGGAGGAAGTTATCAGTTTAACTTGGAGCTAAACCAAAGGCAGACTAACAAAACTGACTTAAGCAATCTGTAATATTTTCTTTTCATAAATAAGACCCTTTAATTAAAACAAAATTACCACTCTTCTACTGGATGCAGCAGAGCAATACCATATAATCTAATATGAAGTATTACACTTCAGCTTGCAATCTTGAAATTCCATTTTGAAGTTTAATGCATTTTTTCATTCTCCTAATTTTTCTTTAAACTAACGTCAACTTTTGTAATAACTTGGAATTTTCATTTTGACTCTCCAGACTGCTATTCCGCCATTCCCTAAAGTTACATAACCATGCACTGCCACAAAATTATTTTAATGTACATTATTATCTTTTCTTTTTAAGGCCGTTCTTCCCTCTTCCCAATAGATGATGGCTTGCTGGATGATGGTCATAGTGATCAAGTTGGAGTCCTGAATTCCCCTACCTGCTATTCGGCTCATCAGAACGGAGAGCGAATTGAGCGTTTTTCTCGGAAAGTGTTCGTTGGAGGTCTTCCACCGGATATTGATGAAGGTGAGCTGCCTGAAACTTGTAAATTTTGTTCTGGGTTTTTTTTCCCGTGTCAGCCTTGATAGAAACAAAGGTATTTGCTTGATGATATTTTTTTCATTGAGTTGTGTCATTTACTTTAATTGCAACTATTGTACATGTTTTTAGATGAAATTACTGCCAGCTTCAGACGATTTGGGCCCTTGGTAGTAGACTGGCCTCACAAAGCAGAGAGCAAGTCCTATTTTCCACCAAAAGGTAAGAGTTAGAAGGTTTTGACCTGTCACTGAGTGTATGTCTTGCTCTGGGAAGCTGTCTCTTCTTTTTCCAAAAGATATAATGTAGAACAGTTAAATCTGTTGTTTCAGTGCAGGTCCAGGTATGGTTCCTTTACATACTGAGTCTAAAACCTGTTGTTCTGTTACTGAGCCTGATCAGGTCAACACTCTATAGTTGCATGAATCATTGATCATCAATTCTGTATTTACATTTCTGTCTAGTTTCCAAAACTGAAATTTGATCAAATTTTTAAAGACAAAATCTTAGATAAATATTTTCCTAGGGAGTTAAAGGCAGGAAGCAAAAGAATGCATTTGCTTATCCTGTCAAGATAATCAAATACTGTGCATCTTTCACTTTTAGGATGTGAACTTCCTGTTGAAGCTCTAATCTTTTTTGATAAATTATTAAATATTGATAATTTTTTCAAACTGTTTCTAATGTTGCTGTTAGATTTTTTACTATTACTTACAAAGTGTTGGAAAAACCGTTCTGTAGATTAAGTAGTTAAATTATGTAGTATATCTCTGTACATGTACAGTCATGTATTGTTACTTATAAAATAAATGTAGAAGTGTGATGCAGACATGAAAGCAATGCAGAGATTATTGATTTTGTAGAGAATGCAGCAATTCATTCCTTCTGTGGAAATGACAAATGTAGGTGTAGTTCTTTTGTAAACTGATTCTTTATTTATCTGTTCATCTATGCTGGGGAAAAGACAGGATTATTATCCCCAATGGGCTCTCTAAAGAGTGGGAAATGGAATTGAAAGCATTTGAATAGCGTTTATGGATGCTACATGAAAATTCTAAGACAAACAAAGAGACTTTGGCTTTTTTGATTGTCAGCCCAGCACACAAAGCTACTGTCAAGTTAAATTTGATTATCTTAAAGAGTGCATCTCTCTTCATAAATTACCAAGAGAAATTCCCAAGGAACTCTTTGAAGAAGATGCATCTCACAGAGTCTGTGATGAATATATAGAAGACAGAAGATGTAATATATTCTTACCTGAAAGGAATGGATTCTGGCATTCGTTTCCAAGGAGATAGTCCTATCTCAGCATCTGAACATCTTAAAGATACATTTCCAGACTTCCTTATTTGATAAAGCTTTTTGATATAGTTGGGTTGTGTTTATAATTACTGCAGTAAGGAAAAAAAAAACCAAACTGTGCTGTAAGCAGGGCTTCTTAAAGGCAGAGAATACAAACAGAAGAACTTCAGTGTGCTGATCTAATTAATTCAGGAAACATGTCAACCTAAGTGCTAAGTTGATTTCCCATGATTAACTGATCCTTACTTGAAAAATAAAAGCATTTACTGTTCTTCTATATTAACCCTTCAGCCTAATTTTCAGTTTGCTGCATTATTCACTATTTTTTGTAAGTCGCCTAACACATTTAAAATACACCGTAGATTTTTATTTGTAAATACTCTGTAAACATACAACTGCTGAGTGTTACTGTATAAATCTCTTGTTCAATGCAATACATATGACCCCCATGATTATTTTGTAGAAGAATTTCATTAAAAATTGTCTTTTGTTAGTGTTACTTGTGTGGACAGACAAGAACCATGTATACATATATTAATAAGATGTCTGAAATGGCTAAGGATTGGCAAAATAAAGCTTTGACATCAATCAGTAATTACCAGTTGAGAAATATATACTATATTAGTTCAGGGAATTAATGTTTTTGGTTTTTTTTATTTCCAATCTCCATTTTCTAAATCAATTCAGTGTCGATATTTGTCTTTGTTCAGTTTCATAAGAGATTTGCCATATTATTGCTTTCCAAAGACATCTCAAAATTAGGCCATTCTGGACTGATTCATGTAAGTCTTCTCTGTGGTGAAGAGATGCAGCCTGTTTTGGTTTTTTTTTTTTTTTACTGTTCAGTTTTCCAGGCTGTGCTTCCTTCCAGGCTCTCTGCTTACAGAAGGTCCTGAGGGAAGGCCAAGTTCATAATAAGTGTTTCCTTGCTGAAAGAAATTCAGAAAGTATCTTGGTCCATCAAGGCTGGCTGTCTCCTGAGAAACACCAACTGCTTGTTCTTAACTAATTGCATTTTGTGTTGGTTCACCACAAAATTAGACCCAAACATAACAGGAATTTTTACGACTTTACACTGATCTTACAAGGAAGCTCTGTTCTGAAAAAAACCCTCAGTTGAACTCAAAGTACAAAGTCTGTAACAGTGATCTGCCAACTGTAATATAGAATTCCTTCCTTTCTGAGTTGCCACTGTTTATCATAACTCATGTTATTACGTAGCTGGCAAATACACTTATTTATGAAACAATACACATGTCCAAAGTAACTTGCTGGGTTGAGGACTCCTCCTTGTGATAATGAGGCTCTTAAAGAATTGGTGCCATGAGGATATGGAAATTCAAAAAATGCCTTCCAAAGTACGTCCAGTTGTTTGTGTCCGCTGTACTATTTATAGTCTGTCTCAGAGGATAATCTGATTTAAACAGGACAGTATCCCCAGCCTTTTCTAACTGTTTTTTTCTGCTGCCTTGTATCACAACAGTTGTGCAGTAGCTTTTTCCAAGGTTCCCAGTTGCTAACTTGGAGCTGAATGACTAGCTGAAAAACTCAGGTTGGAAATGTTCTGCTTCTAGTTTCAGAAGCAAAACCCGAGGTCCATACAAGTTCTGCTGAACTCGTTACCAGCTAATTTGATCACACTGAATAGGATCAAACTTGGGATTCAAGCAAGTAACTGTAGGTATCTTCATGTGTGATTAGTGTCTAAGCTTCTTTTAATCAATGTGTATCTGGCCAGTACAGCCAGTGAGGTACAGAGGGCAATTCAGGTTACTGTAACATAAGCACGCTGAGCTTGATTCACTTACCCAGACTGAGGATATCTAAAAGACTAGATACATGGGTCTTACAAATATAGTGCAGCACCACGTTTTTTCACCTCACATATGTTTTGGAGTTTATTCTCCATCAAGGATGACTACATGAAAAACTGAAAGATGGGTTATGTAGATCCATTAGACAATTATTATTAACCTGCAGCTTGGACTGATTCTTCCTGATTTAATTTAAGGTACAGCATTCTCTAGGCAATTGCACTATACTGAGGCCATTCTGTGTCCTCTGTGGAGAGTCTGTCTGGACAGGGGAGGAACCAGCCCCAACACAAAACACCACTGCAGTCACTAGCATGTCGCTACGTGGCAGTGCCATGCTGGCTTGCATTGATTTTCTTGACTCCTCCTCTAAGCTATTAGTAACAGGAATTAGTTGGAGGTTGATAGAACTTCAAGCTGCTCTCTGATTTCTACACAGAATATGCATAACGAGAAGCATCATTTCTCCCTCTGGTAAACTTTCATATTACTGTGAAATAAAGAATTTTTTCCTTGCTCAGAAAATCGTGTTAGAATGAATCTAGTCTTGAATGCCTTGCTTTTGATTTGTTCTTTATATATTGAATACCAAAAAAATGAAAAGTTTTAATTTGGTAGGAGTCTTCAAATAGCTAGGCTTTTCAAACGTACCTGATGGGCTTTCTGTTCCAGTGCTCACCAATCCATCTCTTAAGTGAGCATTGTAAATCATGGAAGATCTAGAGCTGTGGAGCAAAACTACAGACAAATTTGATGGTACAGGCTTTATCCTAACTTTGTCTTCAGAGGGGAATACTACAGCTGAGCTCATGACACAAGGCTTTCTGAGGCTTTTAATTAAGTGGGATAAACCAAGACATGAGTACATGTCTTTTAGATGAGGCTGAGAAGGCAGTATTAATGTATGGTTTTCCTATTGCTTTCCTTTCCATGTCAAGAGTGGTAGTATGAAGTGACCCTGAGATTAGCTCATTTGTTTAGAGCATGGTGCTAATAACAATTCAATCCCTATATGGGCCATTCACTTAAGAGGCGGACTCAGTGATCTTTGCGTGTCCCATCCAACTCAGAATATTCTGTGAAATCTGTAATAGTCCTTATCACTCCTTGAGTTCTTGTACTTGAATTTTCTATCTTTTTGCAAGTTGCTGCAGTTAAGCATATTAACAGCTGCAGACATAGAGGTGGTAAATTATATGGAGGCACTTAACAACCTTGTGTATCTGGAGCTATATGGCAATACCTTTGAACTGCATTAGGAGAAGAACTGATGAAAAATCAGTATCTGGGGAATCTTTGTATGTCTGATTCCTTAGACGGAATCATGTGCAATTAACCCTCCCTTTGATGAATGAAGTTTTTGCACTCCCATCATTCTTGTACTGAAGCTCTCCGTTCAAACTGGAATGTGCATGCCCAGCTTCTGACCAAGTAAGGACAGTTACATGGAGCTTGTCTGACCCATGGCAGTTGGCACATGCCCTCATTCACTGAGTTTTGCATGGGTAATAAGTGGATTTTAAATTCTATGATAAATAGTGAAATATATGCCCATTAAAACAGATTTTGAATCTAAACTATTACTGATTAAGCTTAAGTTAAACAGGTCATCATTATAAAAATTACAGTTCAGCAGTGACAAATGGACTTTACAAGAAAATGCTTCAGCCCAAGTCCAAAGATTTCCCATGGCATATTTGTTATGAAACTAAATAAGATTTCCATAAAAATATAGAATACATTAAATCCTGTCATGTGTCCCTTCTATGTAACTGTGATGGGACTTTGGTATGAGGGATAAGAAATAAGGTGGTACAACTTATTAGAAAGACCAGTATAGACCTTACAGCTTTTTCTTAAAATCCAGTTCTTGTTCCCATGTCTAAAATCAGTTGTGCATTTGTTTCTTAAATCTTTTGTTGATGCACTGATTCTTTAGTGGTCTTCAAGATACACCCTACCACCTTTACCTTGGTGACCTACAGTGCCTGTTTGCCATAAGAAGTGACTGTTGGTTAAGTAGCTTCTCTCAGAAATGCAGCAAGATTTTCAAAATGCTTGGTAATGCATCCATGTTCCCTTTTCCTAAGCCCCCTCTAAAGCAGCTGCTTCAGCATTTGCTTCTCCATCAAAGTCATAAAACATAGCTTTGTGTGAAAATTCTAAACATGGTAGTAATCTCAAAAATAAGTGTGAGTTATGGTCCCTAACCTAAGTTTGTTTACAACCCTAATTATGCTATTTGGTTATTTATAAAGTAACAAATTTAGTGTATCTGATACTGTAACTGTGAAAGTAATGTGTCAGGTTCTTTGCCTGTCTGACTGTTTGGTTTCATGTAGCGTTAAATAAGCATTTTAAATTTTTTTGTAGTGTTTGAAAGGTTTGCTGGGTCGCTTATGTAATAAAATACTTTGATCTAATCTCCAGAATAGAGATTAGTCCTTTGTGCCAAGTCGGATTTTCATTGTATAATGCCCATGGCAGCCAGTGCATGATGTTCAGCCTAGACTACCAGTGCAGGATAGAGCAGACATGTTTGCTTTCATTTGGTTTTTAGTCTCTTCTGACAGTTGTTTTACAGATGGAATTTCTGTTAATTATGGCAATATAGTACATAGTTAAAGAAGATGACTAATATGAGTTTGACTTTCTTTTACTTTTGTATGGAAAAATGAGTGGCAAAGATGATTCTGTAAAATAAAGATAAGAGAAAATATATTAATTGGTTTGGGTGTTTTTCCAGGTTATGCATTCCTCCTGTTCCAAGAAGAGAGTTCTGTTCAGGCCCTGATTGATGCCTGCATTGAAGAAGATGGAAAGCTCTATCTGTGTGTTTCCAGCCCCACTATCAAGGACAAGCCAGTAAGTACACAGTCAATGTCCTGCAGGCTGTGGCTTGCCATCTGTCTAAAGCAGCACTGGAAATTATGAAGATGAAAAAAATCAAAAGTGAACTGCTTTTGGCAGAGCTCAACATCTGGAACACTTGGATTATTTTAAAATTGTAGTATTTTGAATTGATAGGATTAAAACAAAGCACCTAGACATGCTACAGTAATGAGGTTATGACTGACAGATGAACATATTTCCATGTTGTAATGAAACTTTAAGTCGCATACTAATTCCTTTCCCAATTTAATAGGTGCAGATCCGTCCCTGGAATCTAAGTGATAGTGACTTTGTGATGGATGGTTCGCAGCCACTTGATCCTCGGAAAACAATTTTTGTTGGAGGAGTCCCTAGACCATTAAGAGCTGGTGAGTAGAATCTGTGTCAATTTTTTAAAGAAAGAAATTATTAGAAATAATTTGTACCATGCATAATTTTTTGTAGTTATGTATGGATAGATATGGATATAGATATATCTAAATTGAACAGTCTTGGTAGTTTTAACTGCAGTATAATATTCACATGTTCATAAGTTTCACTACTGTCTGGATTTGGCCATAAATCATATCATTGAGATTTACTGGAAAGTGTTACCTCTCTACAGCTGTAGCGTAAGCTATGTCAGAAGGAGCATAAAACAAAGAGTTTGGTTTTAAAATAATGCTATGGAAACATCTCTGCCCTGCTCCATGACTATGGAGTGGTGTTTGTACCTGCTTGTCACTGTGCATTAGCTACTCTTCTGCTGCTGTCAGATTACACGCACAAACACAGGTGACAGAGTACTTGAACAAGTAGGCATAGAGGAAAAAGGAGGAAATTCAGAGAGCTAGCACAGTCTTTATGGCACAACATTATAGGAGATTGCAGAACTCTGTCTAGACTCTTGCCAGAGGCGTGAAGGAAAAAATAAATGTTTCTCTAGCTGTGGAATGGTTGAGGTACAGCCTGGACAGTCTGCTTTTTCAGATTGCTTTTACAATATTTTAGGTGGCTTTCTAGTAAGTAGGTAGCAGTGAATGGTGGAAGTAGAAGCATGCCATACAGTGGTTCAGATCCCCTTTGTTATTAGAATGGCTTCTGGATTTCGTTAGTCTTTCATAGTAATGAATTTTATTCTTACAGAAAGATGAGCTTTTAGATGAAAGATGTAAGAGAACCAAGAAGTAATAGTGCAAATTTGGGATACAAAGGATCTTAATTCTTTCTATCTTGGACCTGCAATGCTCAAACTTTTTTGGTATTTTACTTTTAAGACTTGTAATGCAAGCTCTGTAAATGAGTGTAAACACAGTATGTTCCAACTACAAATTAATTTTTCCTTAAATTCAGTCCAGTGCTCCATATGACTGTGCTGAATGTTTGTGATAAATGTAATGGATGCATTCTTATGCTGAGTTTGCAAATGCCCTTTATGTGTGAAAATGAAACGTCTATGGCATTGTGAAATAAGAATAATGACTTCACAAAAGCAGTAAAACTTAAGGAGACTCTTCAAATAGCTATTGAACATCAAAGACTTCTGACACCTCTGTCCTAATACAGAGGACACTAATTCTGAAAAAGCAGCATTTTCCACCCCAGTGAATTGCAACTGAATTCAGTATAATCTGGCAGTCAGAGGATTGCCAAGGTATTTGATCTGTAAAATTCGATATTTTTGTTTCTCTGAACTTCAGTATCTCTGGTAAGTGTGGCACTGTAGAGAAAATCAAGTTCTGTGTGGCTGATGAAGGGATGCTAACTACATCTTTAAATTCAAGTAGGATGTAGAGCATTAGGACAGCCGGAGAACATGTACTAAAGAATTTGTGGCATGAGGATGTGTTTTATACAGCATACTTGTGCTGCATACATATACAGTGTTTGCCCAAAAACTTTTGCTGTAATCCTCTGAAAAAACCTACCCTGGAATTTCATTTTCAGGTTATCAAGAACATACAGTTCTATTGTTCCTTGCATGTATGTACCCACAGTGTGAAAGATCTGTCTGCTGAGTAATTAATAGCTTATTTTATATTATTTCTTTAGTATTTTTTAATCTTGTTATTACTGTTTCATCAACTCTTGCAAAATTAATAATGAAAATTTACTTTTCTAGTATTTTTAGACATGAGCATACCAAGTTTGTACTGTAAGAATAGTTTGAATAAAAGCTATTTTGTTTCCTAATAGTGGAATTGGCTATGATCATGGACCGTCTCTATGGTGGAGTTTGTTACGCAGGAATTGACACTGACCCTGAGCTGAAATACCCAAAAGGTGCTGGACGTGTTGCTTTTTCCAATCAGCAGAGTTACATTGCTGCCATCAGTGCTCGGTTTGTTCAACTTCAGCATGGCGATATTGATAAACGAGTAAGTTACACGGACATTTAAAAAAAGAGTTTTGCTCTATTCAGAAACTTCTCACAGTGTGGTAGCATTGCATGTGATTTGCTGTCAAGTCAGCTTCTGTGTTTCTTTAGCATTCATGTAACTCCACTACTTTCAGAAGTATGCCTGGATGCCCCCGAATGAACAACATGTTTCCACAGAGCAGCAGTTTGTTCCTTTGACATATGTTGGACCATATGTTCATCCCATTCTGGAGTTCCTGGTTTTGTAGTGTACGGGCAAAGGGCTTGAAAATCTCTTTCTCTCCCATGTTCTAATGAAACCAAATACTATGATCGCTGTCATTCATAAGAAGCTCTAGTATCCATTGGCTTCAGATTAGCTTGATGCTTTCAACTGCTCTTAATTTCAGCCATAATCATCAGTGCTCAGAAAGTTGGTCAGGCTTAACACCTAAAATACAAAAGGTCTTATTTTTTCGGTTTGAAAGTCTTCTTAGTACTTACCAATGCATATTTTTATTTGCTAAATGCTTATTCCCAGAAAAAGTAAAACTAACTTGTATTAAGTAGACTAGTGAACTTTGTAACTCCTAATTAGAAGTTTAAGAGTAGCAAAGAAAACTCACATCTGAATTATGTCAGTTTTAAGGGTCACTAGTTTTGATGTCAAGAGCTGCAGAGATAGTCTGGCATTAATAGGTGTTCTTAAAAAAAACAAAAACCTGAGGTCTTACGGGAAGAAGGATTGAGTAAGTAAAGTAGTTCAAGGTCCAGTGTCCTCTACAGATCAAAGACACAGGAAAAGAAAGTAGTACAGTTAACAGAAGTCTGCTCTAGGTAGGCAGCATGTGCTTCTCTCCTTTCAAATAGGCAGAGTAAGTCAGCTTTATGTATGTGTCTCGAATACCACTTGCCTTATGAGCTGAGATCCATCCCCAAACATGGTCCTTCCCAGAGGATGAGTGGGAGTGGATGTGGGTAGTCATCTAGGCTTCAAATTAAGATACGATGGCTACATTTTGGTGATGCGATTTCTGTCCTTGTGACTTGCAGCTGTTGGTGACTTAAAACTGCTTTTTGGATACTTACGTAACAAAAAAAATGGCCTTTGGGATTGGGTGAGAGGAAGTAAAAGTCTTGACCATCTTGCATTTGAATATTTGGACAAAAATGGAAGTAAAGACCAGAATCCAGAATTTTCTCTAAAGAAATGCTAAATGGGTCATTTAACTTAAGAATTGAGTATTACTAAAAGTTTCTTTCAGGAACTGTCGAAAGGGCGTTTATGTATGAAGTCACCTGACTTAAAAATTGAGACATGGACATTTGGGTCCAATCCAGGTTATATCTCCCTCCCATGTGGGAGACATGGACTTGGACCTTGTAAACCATGGGGAACTTTATCTTGGTTTTCCTCTTCCCTTGGGAGTGTGTCCTTTGCAGTAGAGAGGCGTATGGCAGACTGGCAGTGCCGTCTTGTAAGAGAAGGCATGATCCTGACTTTGAAGGCTGCAGTTGCACATAAGTTCTTTAGCTGTTTTGTGGTTTTTTATAAGTCACGAGAAATCTTAAGGGCTCTTCGGATGCCAAGCAGGCATCTGAAATGACAGTGCTTGCTGTTTGCAGAGAAAAGGATGTAGGTTGTTAACAGGTGATGGAACACTGCAGTTCTTAAGGTGGGATGGACTGCAGGTCTCTTGGAGCTTGGGGGAAAAGAAAAACCAATACAAAATCTACCCCAGATGCTGGATCTGAGAGGCACAGTATTTGACTTACATCCACTGAAACTTAATTTATAAAAGCAGAACACAATGATTTCTTCAATCACAAATTACCAAAAAAAAAAAAAAAAAAAAAAAAAAAAGCCCATGCAGACAAGTACCAAAACCATCCAAACACCCACCAGCATAGTTAGTATCTGGAGATAGGTGTTCATGGGTTGGAGAGGTTGAGGGGGGAAGGCAGGAAGATCTAGGTTTTCTCTTTAAATATCTAAATTCTTAAAGTTTCTTTTTTGATATAATTTGTGTTCTTTCTCTAGTGGTGCTTTTCTAACACTTGAAAAATCAATTTCTTGACTAAAGTGTTCTCTTAAAATTGGAATTTCCAGCTTTTTATTACCATCCTCATCTTTTCCTATTCTAAAAAATGTGTGCTACTCCTGAGGTGTTCCACTGGCAAAACACAGCAGTGCCAAATCGGAACTATTTTATTAACCTTGTCTTAAGTCCCATGATGGGGAGGGTTTATGAACTTTGTTTATATGAGAGAGGCGTTAGTCTATATTTTTTAAGTCACCTTCTTTAATTAAACCATAAAGTTAATCCTTATTTATATACTTATATATATTTATTACCACACAGTTATTTGCATTACTGAGGAGTCATAGAGAAGAGCATCATTTTACGGAACATCTTGAATCTTAGCTGAAAGTATGAAAAAAGCTATTTCCAGAAATAATTTTTTACCTCCATGGAGTTTTTACACTAATGCCTTTTCAGGCTCTGAAAATATCTGAAATCAGTGTTACTGCAGATTTATACATGAGCAAGCAGTGAGTATAAATCTGTAAACCACTAGTTTTATAAATGAGGAAGATAGTCCTACTTTGGGTGCTGCCTTCACCTGAGGTGTTTGTATCTTGGCCAGGAAGGTAATATAGTCTGTATCTCACCGAAGTCCTCAAGGCAGAGACTGTTCTGCCCTTTACCTCAGCACTGCCTTTCCATACCAGTTATATCCAGTTTCTGTAGGTCTGCTCTCCTTTCAGATTCTGTTCATAACCAGTTGTCTGTGTAGAAGCCTTTTTCAATTGCTAAATTTTGCAGTTCACCTGTTTATCCTTCTGAACTTCAGTTCAGAGTGTTCATAGCATATTTTTGCACATACCTTCTCCTGCCTTAATTGGAAATCTTAGTACCACAGTCACTTGACAAACATTGTCTGTGATCTTAACTCCTTCCTTAACTAAGTCCTCTGTAGCTTCTCTCCACTTCTTTTGATGTGTAGATATATTTGGTTTCTCTAACAGATGTTTTTCTCCAGCAAAGTCCTCCTCATCCTGTTTTATCATGTATGAAAGTTCAGCTCCAAACATTTCTTTGGAGATTCAATTTATTATTGCATTAAAATACTGTTAACTTTCATATGGCAGCAGTCTGCATCCACATCGTGTAATATTTCCATTCCCCAAAGTGTTTCTCTAATATTTTTGAAATCATCTTCGTACCGATCTTGGTGCATTAGTGCACTGAAGCTTGAAATAAATGCTGCTTCATGCTTTCAGTAGTTCTGAGCCACAAACACAGTTACTGCATAAGGTACCTGTTTACTGGGAAGTTTGAGGTAATTGGTGATAAGGCAGGTATTGTAGTGAAATAAGAAGTAGAGCTTGTACTGAATATAGATCACTGGAAGAAGCATACTCTGACATTTCTAGGATGGCCTCTGCTTCTGAAGCTAAAAACATGAAGTCTATTCGGCTGTAAAACTTCAGGGCAGGGAGCTGGATATGTAAATTTTTTCCTCTGGAGATACATTGAAAAAGTATAATTTTAAAGTTTTAAATATTTCAGGCATATTTTGTCTGAGTATAGAGGATACAGTCAATACCTATATGTAGTGATCTTCTGAGGTATTAGTATCTAAGGAAAAAAATCTCATGCAGCAGTGAGGAAAACGGAGAATATAACAATACATTCCTTAATGACAGCGTCATCTCATTTTGTGTTTTATTATGAAGTACTGCTTCCTGTCTGATTGCAGTCCATAGCAGTACAGTTATGCAAAGATATAATGCATATTTACCACTGGACTCCTGCCACTTTTCCATTCTGGCAGTCAGATGAGTTTGGGAGAGAGAAGCTGTGTAAGACAGGTGTTTGTAGCTGTCTGTAGACTTGCAAAGTGGTCTTTAAAAAAATATTTTCAGAATTGTATTGAATACAAATTCCTGTACAGCTCAAAGCCACAGAAAGAAAAAGTAATAGATTACCAAAATTGGTAGGGCCAAATCTGATACCATATTTTAAAAATAGGAGTGAATTTATGGTGAACAGCTCTGCTAAAAGATCTGCATTACAGCTTGCAAAAAGTACTTTTAATTTGTGCACAAATGTAGTACATGCACAGACACTTGTACTTAAAGAAATTTCAATATTAAAGGGTAGTCTCATGTTCCACTGGTTTTTTTGCTAAACAGTGTAGAATTAATTGTCTTGTTGATATCCAGCTAGGAGACCTTTTGATGCCTTGGGAAGGCTGACCTGGAAGAGACTAGATGGGGCTAAGAGAATAGAGTAGATATTTATTAAAAGACTTTAAAGGATACACCTTGGGCTATACAAGAGCCTGGCCAGGACTACACCCAAGGTGGACCCCAAATGGTCACAAAATGGACGACAGATCACAAGGTCTCACACTTCTATAAGTTTTGGTCTATTTGCATATTGGGTTTAATTGTCCCAATTACATCTTCACATTACGAAGCCCCATCCTTCTTGTTTTCTTTCTTCAGTCCACTGTTGTGTATGCTTTTGGGCCTGAAAACTTGCAACAGCTGACCTTGGTCTCCATCTGGAAAAGGATTTGTTTTGTCTACCTTCTCTGTGGAGAGCTTACTAACACTTAATATGAGGCCCAGAACTACACAGCCAGGCAGCACAGAATCTGAAAAACATGAAAGCTAAAACTTAAGTCATCACTTTGAGTGGTTTGGTTTTCTTCTACACATACATTCCTAATATTGTTTGCAAAGAACACTCTCCCAGGATAAATTAGGGAAAGTTTCTGATGTAGCTGTTTATTACATGTACA